>PVKE010029877.1:0-19960 GCA_004027555.1 Craseonycteris thonglongyai | reverse complement strand
AGTGCATAGTTATTTCTATTTTACTTTTTGACAGATAGAGAGAGAGACAGAGACAGAGACAGTTAGAGAACCGAACTGTGGGAACTCCCCAGTTCAGCACGTGGGTCCTGCCTGGGCCGGAGCCGGGATTCGATCCTCGGTCCTCATGGCCTCAAAGCGAGCGCTCAACCCGCTGAGCCGTCCCGGCTTTCCCCCAGAGTTGGTTTTTTATTATGTTTTTTTCACCTGTTACTTCCAAGTTATTTCCACTTGTTGGCTATTACACATGAAGCTATTGTAAATATTAGTGTATAAGTCTTTCTGTGGATACATACTTTCATTTCTCTTAGTAAATAAGTGAGAGTAGAATAGCAAGTCATATGGTACGTATATGTTTAATTTTACAAGAAACTGTTTCCCAAAGTAGCTGTACCATTTTACATTCCCACCAGCAGTGTGTGAGAATTCAGTTTGCTCTAACTTCTTGCCAATACTTGGTATAACCAATCATTTTAATTTTAGAAATTCTAATCAGTATGTAGTGATAATCCTGTTGTGGTTTTAATTGGCATTTCTGAATGACTAATGACGTTGAGCATCTTTCCCTGTGCTTATTTGCCATTCATTTATCTACTTTGGTGAAGTGTATGGTCAAATCTTTTACCTGCGTTTTTAGTTGAGTTGCTAATTTTTTCACTTACCGGTAGTTGTGCAATATATGTAAGGAATATAAATCCTTTATCAGATACATGATTTGCAAATATTTTCTCCCAGTTTGTGGCTTTTTCTTTTCATTTTTATTAGCAATGTCTTTTATGGAGCAAATATTTTTAGTTTGATAAAGTCTAACTTAGTTTTTTCTTTCATGGATTTAGATTTGGTGTCATATCTTAGAAATTACTACGTAACTCAACGTTACAAAGATACTCTATGCTTGATTTTAGGATAAGGTGACCAGATTTTAACATTGGTAAAGCGGGACACCATTGACCGGGGGCAGGGGGTTCTTGATTAAAAATTGGGTCTATCTCCCGCTATTCCCTAGCTTGTTGTGCATTCTTTCCAAAAATCGGGACTTTTTTAAAACGCGGTGGGACGCGGGACAAATTGTTAAAAATTGGGACTGTCCCGCCAAAAGCGGGACGTCTGGCCACCCTATTTTAGGAGTTTCATAGTTTTAGCTCTTACATTTATGTTTGTGATCCATTTGAGTTAATTTTTGTGAATGACATGAAGTAATGGTCTAAGTTCAGTTTGATACATATGAATATCCAGTTATCATAACACTATTTCTTTTTTTTTAAAGATTTATTTTTATTGTTTTTGACAGAGAGAGAGATACAGAGACAGAGAAAAGAGAAAGGGAAGGGCCCAGAACAGTCTCCATAGTTGCACATCATCGGTTTTTCCACATAGTTTCATTCCACAGGTGGGCTTGCGGCTGCACAGGGAAGGAACTGGGCTGGGGTCTCGTCCCGGTGAGAACTGAACTGGGGGCACTCCCTAGTTCAGCATATGGGTCCGCACAGGCCGGGGCCGGGATTTGATCCTCGGTCCTGGGGGCTACAAAGTGAGCACTTCACCCACTGAGCCATCCTGGCTTCCTCATAACACTTATTTCTTGAAAAGGCTATCTGTTCTTACCTTGACAGTTACTGAGATAGGAATGTTGAAATCTCCACTTATAATTGTTGATTTCTTCTTTCAGTTCTGTCAGTTTTCCCTTAGATAATTTTCTTCAGATACATGTACATATTTATATTTACATAAGTATGTATATTTATAATTGCTATATCTTCCTGATGTATTAAATCTTTTATCATTATGAAATGTGCCTGTTTGTCTCTAGTAGTAAAGTCTATTTTGTCTCACAGTAATGTAGCCAATTCTGTTCTTTTATGGCTACTGTTTGCTTAGTATACATTTCTATTCTTTTAATTTCAACCTATTTGTGTCTTTGAAGATAAAATGTGTCTTGTAGATAGCATATTGCTAGAGCTTATGTTTTTTTATGCAGCCTGACAATCTTTATCTTTAGATTAGTATATGTGTAATCCATTCATATTACACATCAATATTTATATTATTGGCTATATGTCTACTATTTTGCCAATTTTAAAAAATATATTTTGTCATTTTTTTTCTCTTCATTCCTTCTCTATGTCTTCTCCTATGTTAAATGTTTTTTAGTGTACCATTTAAATTTCTCTGTTTAGAAAGTGTGTGTGTGTGTGTGTGTGTTCATGTGTTCATTATAAGGATTTCAGTAAGCCTCCTTCACATATCATAATGTACTTCAGGTTAATACATACTTAATTCCAGTAAAATATAAAAATTTTGCTCAGGCATAGCTTTCTCCTCCTTTGTCCTGATATGGATATAGCTATAGATATAGATGCAATAGGCCAAGAGTGTTTTGGCTTCCCTGGGCCACATTGGAAGAATAATTGTCTTGGGCCACACATAAAATACACTAACACTGATGATAACTGATAAAATAAAGAAAACGCAAAATAAATCTCATAATGTTTTAAGAAAGTTTACGAATTTGTGTTGGGCCCCATTCAAAGCCATCTTGGGCCACATGTAGCTCAAGGGCCACAGGTTGGACCAGCCCACAAGACTCTCTTTTGACTGGAGTTCAGGCAACTGGCAAAATCTCAAGCAGCTTGCAAAATTTATCTGGTATCTACCAATTCCCATGGGTGCTGGTAAATTGACAGTCTATTGTATATATTTTCTGTATATGTTATAAACCAAATAATACAGTGTTTTAATTATAACTTTAAGGTCTTTTTTAAGATTTATTTTATGGTTTGAGAGAAGTTGAGAGAAAGAGAAGCTGGGAGACCCCAGAGCAGTCTCCATAGTTGTACATCATTGGTTGTGACATGGTTTCATTCCACACAGGTGGATCTGGGGCTGTGTGCAGCAGGAACCAAAGTGGGGGCCTTCTGCATGGGAGGTGAGAACCTTCATCACAGTTCAGCATATGGGTTTTCACAGGCTGGAGCCAAAATTCAGTTCCTAGACCTTGTGGTTGCAAGGCAAGTGCTCAACCTGCTGCACTATCCTGGAATTCCTGCTTTAAACAATCTAATTCATGTAGTCTTCTACCATTTTTTCCGACCAAACTGAATTATTTTGTAGCAAATCCAAGACATCTTAATTATTTCACAGCTATATTTCCTGAATTGACTTTCGTTTTAAAATATAATCACAATGTCATTATTACAGCCATATTTTTAGTACTTTATGATCACTATTATTACATTGGTATATATATAGGTTCTTTCAGATCCTCTCCATAAATCAAAACCAAAGCTGGCAAATTTTAGTTCTTTGGGATCTAAAATGACTTTCTTGAAAGTAGTCTTTTGTGCTAAGAACCTTATATATTTGTATTAACATGGGAGATTATCCAAATGATATTAAGTCAAAAAATATAATAAGTTGGGGAAGCTGGGATGGCACAGTGGGGTAAGAGCTTGCTTTGCAACCTTGGGAACTGAGGATCAAATCCTGGCCCCAACCCGTGTGGACCCATATGCTGTGTTTCCCATGCAAAAGACCCCCCAGTTCAATTCTTGCCCCCCTCCCCCACTGTTTGGCCCCTGGCTTGAGGGGGTGTGCCTCCCATGTGGGAGTCCCCCAGCCCAGTTCCCACCCTGTACAGCCCCTACCCACCTGTATGGAGCAAAATCATGTTGAAAACTGATGTTGTACAACTATGGAGACTGCAGTGGGCCCTCCCCCTTCTCTCTGTCTCTGTATCTCTCTCTGCCTCTGTATCTCTCTGTCTCTGTCAAAAACAATAAAATAAATCTTTAAAAAATATAATTAGTTGCAAAAGAGTGTATGTGGTATTATACATATTTAATTTGGAAACTATTAGTATTCATAAATTTAAGGAAAGTTGAGGGAAATTGGGCTTAGGCCTCTATCAAAAAGGGTTATAAACTGTGTTTAATTTCTGAGTTTTATTATTGTGCTGTTATTTTTGTTTTACAATAGATATAATACTTTTTAAGCACAATCATAGTAAATGTTAAGGAAAACAACAATCCAATAAGAACATGGGGAAAAGTTATAAACATTTCACCAAAGAGATAATATAGAAGGTAACTAAGTACATCAAAAGATGTCCAACATCATTAGCCATTAGGGAAATGCAAATTATAGCTACAGTGATATATCAGTATACACCTATTAGAGTAACTAAAATAAAAATAGTGAAAATTTCTAATGCTGGTAAGGATGTAGAGAAACTGTCCCTCATATACTGTGGGTGGGAACAAAATGGTTCTGCTACTCCTGAGAATTTTTTGGCAGTTTCTTATAAAACAAAGCATGTACTTAACCATAAGACTCTGCAGTTACATTCTTGGACATTTTTCTCACAGAAATGAAAACTTAAGTTCACATAAAGTATGATACACAAATGTTCAAAATAGCTTTATTTGTAATAGCAAAAAATGGAAGCAACCAAACATCTTTCAACAGGTGAATGATTAAACAAATTGGTACTTCATACAATGGAATAATGCTTAGCAGTAAAAACCAATGAGCTATTCATATATACAACACCCTGGATTGGTTTCAGGGACATATACTTAGTGAACAGTGTCAATCTCAAATGTTTGCATGATAAAGTTCCATTTATATAGCATTTTCAAAATGATAAAACTATAGAGATAGAGAACAGATTAGTAGTTGTCAGGGAACAGGGAAGGGGAAGGAGTACTGATTGGGTAGCATGAAATAGTTCCTTTATAGTGATATGGGACAGTTCTGTGACTGATTCTAGTAGTAGCTACACAATCTGTAAATGAGATGAAATTTCATAGAGCCACAAATCAGTATATGCAAAAACATGGTGAAAACTGAGTAAGGTCTGTAGTCTAGTTAACAATATTATACCAATGTCAATTCCGTGCCTGAGATTCTGCATACAAATTTTGCACCTCCCTTTGATTTAATAATTATTTCAAAGTACGAAATATTTAAAAAGATAATTTTTAATTGGAGATAAATAAAACTAAATTTGTTCTCTTCATTAGGAATCTGATCTGGTAATGTATGTTGTGAATCTCTAAGCAGGGGTCATAATATGCAGAATGAACTCAACTTTCTTGATTGTGGAACCTTCTTCATCTCCTCATGGCCTCTCAGGGGACCAGTGTTCCTAAGGAATATACTCTGGTGACACTGGCCCACAGAAAAAACCCCAAGCTCTGATCCTTGACTTATAAGGGAATTCACATCTGGCCTCCCTGCCTGTCTGTCCCCCTTTCACCTCCCCACCTCCCCAGTCCCAGGTCCCATATTCCCTGTGTATTGCTCGCTGTGCCTGTTGGAGTGTCACTCGTTCCCTGCCTCAACATTTCTGCCTGGCCGATTGCTCCTTCAGGTATCAACTCCCTCTGTGTATTTTCCTTGACCCCCTGGGCATATTGAGACATGTTTTTTGGTGAGTTTTCTGTGTTGCCTTGTTCATGGTACCATTAGGTTACCACTAGGGTACATTTGTATGTGGTCAGTGTTTTCATCTCTGCATCTTCACCAAGGCTGCCTTCTGATAGGAACTGTAGTTTCTTTTTTCAGCTAGAAAGGGCAAATATACTTTAAAGAATGTTTTATTGTCTCTCTGTGGACTATATCCTATTAATGATGACACAAAACAGTAATTATTTTGGTTACTAAAGTACCTTATTTTAAGGACTACAGTGAATTTTATTAATTTGTAGTTACTATTTTCGGTTTGATTTTTACCTTTCACTATTTTTGGATTTTTGGTAATGTTAAAAGAAAAGAGGGATGCTGGGATGGCTCAGTGAGTTGAGCACTTGTTTTACAGCCCTGAGGTCCAAGGATCGAGTCCCAGTCCTGGTCCCAGCCCGTGTGGACCCATTTGCTGAATTGTATTCTTCCCACGTGAGGGGTAGGGGGGCCCAGTTCAGTTCCTGCTGGGCTGAGCTTCCATGTAGGAGGTTCCCGGTTTGGCTCCCAGTTTGTAGGGGCGTGCCTCCCATGTGGAGTCCCCCAGCCTGGTTTCTGTGCTGAGTGGCTCCATGCCCACCTGTGTGGAATGAAACTATGTCGAAAAACTAATGACTCACAACTATGGAGACTGCTCTGGGCCCTCCCCCTTCTCTCTCTGTTTCTATCTATGTCGATAAAAAAAATCTTTTTTTTTTAAGCTTTATTTTTATTGTTTTTGACAGAGAGAGAGAGAGAGAGAGATACAGCAACAGAGAAGTGGGAGGGCCCAGAACAATCTCCATAGTTGCACATCATCAGTTTTTCTACATAGTTTTATTCCACAGGTGGGTGTGAGGCTGCATAGGGCAGGAACTGGGCCGGGGTCTCACCCCCGTGAGAACCAAACTGGAGGCACTCCCCAGTTCAGCACATGGGTTTGCACGGGCCACGGCCAGGATTCGATCCTCGGTCCCCAGGGCTGCAAAGTGAGCGCCCAACCCACTGAGCCATCCTGGCTTCCCAATAAAATAAATTTTAAAAAACATAAATGAAAGAAAAGAGATGGGAGTCCTATCCCTTCAAAGAAACATCTGGAGCCTTTGGTGCTCTGTGGCTATGATTATACCCCTAGAGTACTTACATGCATCACCTATCTCTTTCTTAATTGCTCTGTGTACACAAATGTGATTTAAAAGTCTTTTGTCTCTTTCCAAAGGCATGCCATGTATCAGCAGAACAAAGAAAACTTCCAGGAAGAGTGCACTAAAGTCCTAATTGGCAATATTGTCATAACTCGATACAATAATCGTACCTATCGTATTGATGATGTGGATTGGAATAAGACTCCGAAAGATAGCTTCATGATGTCTGATGGGAAGGAGATCACATTCTTGGAGTACTACAGGTAGAGAGAAGAGACTGGGCTTGGGCCTGTGGGTGCAGGTAGGTCGTAGGCTACAAGTCTCTAGGAGGATATTGCATTCCATAGTGGTGTACTGTGGGACACTTTTTTAAAAAATGGATTGGCAATGCATCTAAGATTGAAAGAGCTTCTTTGTAGAATTAAACCTGAATATGCCACCCTATAGTTTCATTTCTTTCAGTACTTTTGGAAGTTACTTTATAAATTAATTTCAGGGCTTTAAATTGTATTTCTTTTGCTGATTTGGTTGGAAGTATGGTTGGAGAGATCAAATACAAGGCATTCATCATTCAACTATCATTTTTCCTTTCTCGTTGCCTAAGCCCTTTAGCCTGATGCAGGTAAACAAATTCTTTCCTGGATTTTTAGCCTGTTTCTTTTCTATTTAATTTCAGAGTAATTTGAGCCTGTTTTTTTCTACTTATAAATATTCTGTGACGTGTTTCTGATGAGCCTTTGACAAAGGGACTATGCAAATTTGTACCTCAGTCCTGGTTAAGAGATTCAGATTGTGTTGCTGTAAGAGTGGTGATGAAGCTTCTGAAATTTTTTCTACCTCTACCCTGCTATAGCAAAAACTATGGGATAACAATTAAGGAAGAAGATCAGCCGCTGCTCATCCACAGACCCAGTGAGAGACAGAACAATCAAGGGATGGTGAGTGGATGATACCCATCAGCCGCCCTTGGCCTTAGTCATAGCCCTGGGAGCTGAGCAGCAATGATTACAGGGTGCTTGGGGAAACCTGTGCAGTTTTGTCTGTGTCATCTAGCCAGAGGTGCCACCTCACTGTAGGATTTGCTTTTGAAGTACCCATAATGAGGAGCTAAATATTCACATGAGCGAGTTAGGTTAAGGCCTCAGGAGGATGTGCTGCCAAAGATGAAAGCACTGGATCTATTAGGAAATTTTAGACATTTTAAGAGGTGCTGGGGGGTGGGGGGAGTGCCTTGACACCTGACTCTTCTGTCTTAAGTGTAAAGCCTGAAGAGGGACATAATTTTTTTTGTTGTTCTCTCCTTTTGACAGTTTCAGTATTTTCCTCTTTACCTGATATAGCAGCTATAAGTATTGTTACTGAAGGGGAAAGGGTAAAGTACTTACAGTGTTTCACTGCCTTCTTCTCTGGGGTTTTATATTCCTTAGTTTGCCAATGATAGACCCTCAGGGCCAGCCCTGGGCACAGTATGTCCTGTTCAGGTCAGGAGCACAGGATCCTCTCTTGCTGCCTTATTTTCCTTCTCTATTGTGTCTTCAAAGCTGTTAAAAGGTGAAATCCTGCTGCTGCCTGAGCTTTCCTTCATGACTGGGATCCCTGAGAAGATGAAGAAAGACTTCAGAGCCATGAAGGTAAGAAATACCTGCTTTGCGTGGGAGACCTTCTCAGTAGCAGATTGAGCTAGAACCGGCCAGGCTTTCATCTTTACCCGGGCAGATCCATTCTTCCAAGTTCCAGTACTCCTTTCTGTTAAACCTGATCACACCCCTTCCCATACACTGAAAGAGCTGATCAGAGCTTCCTTTTGAAGGTTATTAAAACAGCAGAGTAACTGGATTATAAGGTAAAAGGAAACACATCATTATGTCTCCACCCTCACCAATCAAATGGATGACTGTAAACTGGCCATTTGATCATAAATGAGGTTCTCTGAAAGCAGTGAAATTTTTAAACATTTCTGAAAACCTTCAGTTTATTTGAAGAGGTGGAGAAGACAGTGTAACAAAGTCAACAAGTCAGAGGATGAGGTAAAGGATAGAAGTTTATCATGTGGGATTTGGAATGTCCTGGAAGTGTTAGGCTCATTTCCTGTAGGAAATAGCTGAGAAGCAGCAAATGAGTCCAGATGCTGAGTGCTTCGCCTACACACTTTGCAAGTCTTGGGGCTTTCCACACTTAAGATACTCTGCTGCCTCACTTTCCCAGTCTGTGTCTTGTCTGATCCTTGGACCATGCTTGTCTCAGATGTCACACAGTAGTTTTAGTAACATCATAAAGAGCCTGAAGTGACACTCAAAATTCCTGTAAGAGATTTCTTTCATGTTTACTTTCTGATATTCTGCTTTTAATATGTGGATCAAGGGTCCTTCTTTACAGCTACCACTTGCCAAATGACTTTATGGTCACAGAGCTACTATATAGCTCCATAGACTTACTGACCCTAATGACTACCTCTCAGGGAACACAGCTGTATAATTTATTAGTCCCAGAAGAATAAAGAATTCACTTAAGTGGTTCAGAATCTTTATACACTCTTGTTAGATATTCATTCAACAATACAAACAGTAGACTCTCAGTTAACCGGCACCCATGGGATTGATAAATGCTAGATAAATGTAAGTAGACTCTCCATTAACCAGAATTAAAGTAACCGGCATTCTCAAGCAACCAGCAAAATCTCACTGGTTGCTTGAGAGTTCTGGTTAATGGAGAGTCTACTGTATTTAGAAAGCAACTATTATCGACTAACTACTGGACAAAAAAAAAAACGTATGCTGACATTTAATGGCTTACATACTGTGACATAAAGTATAAGACTGGATGTGGTTTTCCACTCTGTTATGTTTGACTGTGTGCCTGGCACAGGACATTTTTCCCCCCAAATAGTAAATAAGTATAATCATCCCCCCTTTGCTCCTATTTCGTAGAATCTCTTAGGAATAATTTTAAAAATTCAGAATATGGCTTTGAGAAAGACATAAGATTTAGATGCAGGAGAGGAAATAATACCATTTAAAATTCTTACTTTTACAATTAAAATTTTAACTTATATCTCATTCACATTCCTGAGAGATATTTATTAAAGTCCTCAGTGATATTTAAAAATTTCTACAGATTTCAGTGGGAAGAAGGTTTCTTATGAAAACATTTTAGAGTTTATTTAACCTCATATTGGCAAAAGTCATACTTATTATCTCCATTTTAATTCTATTTAGGATTTAACCCAGCAGATTAATCTGAGCCCCCAACAACACCATAATGCTTTGGAATGCTTATTACAGAGAATTTCAAAGAATGAGGTAGCCAGCAATGAACTAACACGTTGGGGACTCTGTCTGCAAAAGGATGTACATAAGGTAACCCAGAAGATATGATGGGGTAGGAATCAGTATGAACCAGCGATTTTAGAGCTTTGTGAGACTGTGATAACTTTTTATCTTGTCTTTATTTTGGAATTTTTGCTTTATTATTATACTTTTGTTCCTAATCATACATAACACTTGAATTTTCTTGACTTAATTTACCTAGTGTCTCCAGATTTTTCCTCTCATTTCCCAGGGATCTGAGCTATTAATTTCCAGTGAAGTAAATAGCAAAAGGAAAATTGACTTAAAATTTACCTCATTTTCAGTTTTCCAACCCAAATTATTCATAAAATTTTGCCTTTTTTTTTAAGTTTTTTTTTCCATTCCCAATAATTAACTTGCGTTTGTTTGCATATACTACTGCCATTTTTCCATAGACATAGAGTCTCAGAATTACACAATCTAATTTTCTTGTGGCTTTCTGCCTGCAGTTTGCTGAATCCTGTGTTACGTTTGTGTGGCCTGATCCATAGTACAGAGGCAGCATGAGGTGTCAGCTTATTCAGCTTTGAATCTCCATTCTGCCACTTGCCATCTTAGTGTCTTTGAGCAAATTGTTTAGTATCTCTTAGTTTCTTTATCTGTAAAATGAGGATAATGATTGAATTAAGAGATTGGTAAAAATTCTAGCATAATATCTGATACATAACAAATACTCAATAAACACTAGCTATTATCACTCTTCTTTTGAGGTTATATCCAAATAATTGTCTTTTCTTTAGTTCTCTTGCATTCTGAATTGACTCCTTATAAAAATTTTTTCCTTTCTTTATGAGAATAATGGATAGTCAATAAGGAAAATGTGGAAGCTTTAGAAAATGTTAAGGAAATAAAAAGATCAGTAATTTCATCATCCAAAGATAATAACTCAGTGATTTTAAACACGTATAAAAGATATTTTCAATGTATTTTCTTTCCCTAAACTTTTCTGTGAGAGTAAATCTTTTTCTTATAAAACTGATTATACTATATATGGTTTTGCATCATCTTTTTATTTAATATTACATCTTGAACATGTTTTTGTTACTAAATATTATTTCAAGGTGTAGAAAACGTAAGCCAAAAAAGAAAACATTTATTCATAATCTTGCTATATTAAGTAACCACTGTTAACATGTTGGCACATATCCTTCAGTGTTACTTTTGTGTGTGTACTTGTGCACACTCACACACAGTATATATTCATATGGTGTCCTTTTTTCCCCTCAGTACATTTAGAATGCTTTTCCATGTCAATAAGTATTTTTCTAAATAATTTAATGGCTGCCAGATATTTCATTTTAGTAACAATTTCTTCTACATTCAAATTGAATTTAGTATTTTCCTACTATAAATAGTGATTCAGTGAACATTCTTAGAACTAAATCTTTGCACATGTTATTGTTTATTTTCATAGTTAAACTTGTGGATGTATAATTATTAGGTAAGGAAACATGTTTTTAGTATTTAGTATTTAGATTGGTGCAAAACTAATTGCGGTTTTACATTGTTGAAATTTGTTGTTTGATATTGGAATACATTCTTAAATATAGTTATGTTATACATCATTTTAATGTTCATTTCTCACTTTTTTTTGCTAATGACTTATTATTTGCTGTTTATTTTATATTTATTTTAGACTATGGAAATGATGTTAGACAAAAAGCAAATTAGAGTGATTTTCTTATTCAAGTTCAAAATGGGTTGTAAAGCAGTAAAGCAGCGGAGACAAATCACCACATCAACAATGAATTTGGTCCAGGAATTGCTAATGAATGTAAAGTGCAGTGGTGGTTTTGTGAAGTTGAAGGGAGCCTTGATGATGTGCATAGTAACCAGCCATCAGAAGTTGACAGTGAACAATTGAGAGCAAACATTGAAGCTGATCCTCTTACAACTACATGAGAAGTTGCTGAAGTTCTCAGTGTTAACCATTCTATGGTTGTTCAGCATTTGAAGTAAATTGAAAAGGTGGAACAGCTTGATAAGTGGGTGCCTTGTGAGCTGACCAAATTTCCAAAAAAAATCATCATTTTGGAGTGTCGTCTTCTCTTATTCTGTGCAACAACAATGAACCATTTCTTGATTGGATTGTGACATTCGACGAAAAGTGGATTTTATATGACAACCAGCAATGACCAGCTCAGTGTTTGGACTGAGAAGAAGCTCCAAAGTACTTCCCAAAGCCAAACTTGCACCAAAAAAAAAGGTCACGATCACTGTTTTGTGGTTTTCTGCCGGTCTGATCCACTATAGCTTTTTGAATCCCAGCGAAATCATTTCATCTGAGAAGTATGCTTAGCAAATCCATGAGCTGCATTGAAAACTGCAACAACTGCAGCTGGCATTAGTCAACAGAAAGGGCCCAAGTCTTCTCCACAAGCATACATCACACAACCAATGGTCCAAAAGTTGAATGAATTGAGCTACGAAATTTTGCCTCATCTGCCATATTTACCTGACCTCTCGCCAACTGACTACCACTTCTTTAAGCATCTTGGCACCTTTTTGCAGGGAAAACGCTTCCATAACCAACAGAATGCAGAAAATGCTTTCCAAAAGTTTGTCGAATCCCAAAGCATGGATTTATACACTACAGGAATAAACTTATTTCTCATTAACAAAAATGTGTTGATTGTAATGGTTCCTATTTCGATTAATAAAGATGTATCTGATCCTAGTTATAAAGATTGAAAATTCATGGTCCAAAACCACAATTACTTTTGCACTGACCTAATAGTATATATTTTCAGTTGCCCTCAGAAAGGATCAACAATTTTTTTTACTTTTATAAGTATATGATGGGTCTAATTCCTTACACTCTTGCTAATATGGGTATTGTTATTCATTGTGCTAGACTTTCATAAATTTAAGAAAATCATTAACATTTTTTCATCATAGATAAAATAAGTAACTGCTATATATATATATTTTTTTTTAATAAAAAGCAAATAGAGGTTATGGAAAGTAAAAATCCTCCATAATTATACTTTCCCAGAGATAATCATTACTGAGTGTGGACTTACTGTTTTTATAATGCACACATTGGTATTTACTCTGTAAAATCAGGATTATATTACATGCAGTTAGAAAGTGACAGTAATGATTGTAAAATATTTCGTTATACTGATATATCATCAACCTAATTTTCTTCCTGTTTGGGGATATTTAGATCTAATTTATTTGCTATTTTTACCTTTAATATCTTCTTTCATTATATTTATGCCTTTTTCTTCTAGCTTTTTCTTTTTATAAAATAGAATAGTAGTTTATGTTCAGCCTTATTAAGAAATTTTACCTTTGATTTTCTACTTTCAGCTTTTTCTTAAAGTGTGTTGAGATGATTTTCCTGTTCATCTTGCAATTATAGTTGTTTTACATGCATTCCTCTGCTTCTAAAGAGATACTGTTTTCTAATCCCTTTCTTGGAAGACCATGTGAAGCTTCAGTAATTAAGAGCAGTGTTTATAAAAGTTGTATCTGAATATGTCCAGGGTTTTATTGACATGAACTTGCTAGCATTTTTATTTTTCTGCCATTGTCAGAATTTAGAACAGGGACAAATTTATACAGTGGAGTTGACCAGTCCCCAGAGTAAACAATACCAGTGTTTTTCTAAATAGTATTTATAGATGGCTCATGTCATAGGTACTTCCTTTTCTGTTTAGATTGAAGGACGTATTCTGCCAATGGAAAGAATTAACTTAAGAAATACTTCATTTGTCACATCTCAGGAACTAAACTGGGTTAAAGAAGTAACCAGAGACCTTTCTATCTTGACTGTAAGTAGTTTTTGAGGTTGTAAAAAGAGGACCAGCATTGTTCAATGTGTGGAAATTAGGAAGCAGGAATAATTTAGTGTTCTATTTTTGAGAGAGAGTTCACCTGAATTTCCATCCTGAGTCATCTACCAAACAGGGTTCTTCAAACATAGCAAAGTGATGAGTTGTTAGAGGTAAGTCTTTTACTTGACCATGGACTTAGGAAAAGAAAATAAATTGCTATGATAATTAATACAGTATAAGCCTATTACCCACTCTCCCTTTTTTCTTCCTTTCTCCTTCCCCTCTCTTTTTTTCTGTGGTTTCTGAAAGGTGTTTTTATTCATGAAAGAAACAAAACAGTTCCCTACTAAGGGCACCAAAGAACAAAATGGTATATAATTATTTAATTATTTTTCAATGTTTTGATTAACTTGGTCTTTGTGGCTACACATAAAGTACACATCTGTTTCTAAAACTTTTTCTTGAAATATAATTTCAGTATATTTCAAGAAAAAGTGTACTTTTAAGTGTTTAGCTTGATGGATTTTCACAAGTTCAATAGACCTGTTTAATCAATACCAAGGGTTAAGAAACAACTTTACCAGTGCCCAGAAGCACCAACACTGTGTTCCTAGTTATTACCTACCCTACCTCTCACCCTTACACACCCCAAGAATAGCCCTTGTGCCAACTTCTAAAGGCATAGATTCATTTCAACTGTTTTTGCACTTGAAATCATACAGTATGCATTCTTGTATGTCCGGCTTCATTTCTTCAACCTTGTATTGGTGAGTTTCACCTATATTGTTAAGTATGGTTGTAGATCTTCCATTCTTACTGCCTAGTATTCTGTGCCACAATTTATCACGTACATCTGTGTTAATAATAGAAAGTAGATAAGACTCAACAGAGAGAGTGAAAAAGTTTATTCTCAAGTCTAGAATAACATCTCTTGGTAAGCTTTCAGTGTTCAAAATTGTGGAAAGTACTAAAAATAGCTTGTGGTTGTTCCTAGGTCCCCATGCATTTCTGGGCATTGTTTTACCCAAAGAGAGCAATGGACCAGGCCCGAGAACTGGTTAACATGTTAGAGAAGATATCTGGCCCCATTGGCATGCGCATGAGCCCTCCGGCCTGGGTTGAACTAAAGGATGATCGAATTGAGACCTATGTCAGAACCATTCAATCCATGCTGGGAGTTGAGGTAATAATTTGAGTAGATTTATAGGATATCTGTCCTAAAATACTTGAATCTTGATTTTAAATGTATTGGTTATCAGTCTGCTCTTGATGGTATTTAGAAACCTGTGTCTTACTCATGTGCGCATGAAATACTGAACTTAGAAAATAACCTTTATGCCCTTTGGTTAAGTTTGCTTCTCTCATTCTTTGTTGGCACTTTCACTCGCTCTAGTGTTCTGTTTGTCACGTAATTGGCTGAGAGAACAGCTGAGTTAACTTCAGTTTATCTATATAGAACATGTTGTGCTCAGAAAGCAACTTCTTGGGCCAGGTGCCATCCTGCACGATTTAGTACTGAGCTATCACAGTCTAGTCTGGCTTGAGATTAAAATTGTTATGGTGATGAACTTGGCAGGTGGCCCATCCGCTAGGTTCTGATAGCTGATCAGGACCACTGGAGCTGAGCAGGTCATCGTACTTACTAGTTCAGGTTGGTAGTTGTTATCTCTTTGTACAGAAAACAGGAAGAAGATTAAGGAGGAAACAAAAGCAGAGGAAAGTTTTTGGACATAGTTAGTCCTTAAAGATCAGTTCTTATGAGATTAAGACTAGAATTAGCTTATCGTGGCATTATAGTTTTCTCTGTTTAGCACACTAATATGGGTGTATGCATCCATAACCGCACACTCATATTCTCTGTCTTTTTTGTAATTTCCTCCTGACTCCCCATATCTGTCATACTCTGTGATGGCGTCCCCCCAGGCCTCATCATTGAAAAAGTCTGCTCTGCTTTCAAAAGAAAAACTCATAGTACACCAACTTCCCCACTTCACAACATCTCATTTTCTTTTCATGAGATTGTATTGCCAACAGTTTTCATGTAGCAGGGATATGAGTTTCATTCATAAGGTTTACCAGACTTAACATTGATTGGTCTTGCTGTTTCCCTGTAAACTTTATAGCATTCTGTTTTATTCTTTTTGTTAGGGGTCACAAACTTAAGTCTACAGGAGTCACACACATGAGCCAAATGGGTCAAGAGGGGACTTTAGTGCTAATGAGAGTAAACCCCATGACTGCAGATAAAAGCCTAGCATTGTCATATTGTTTTTTAATTTATTTGTTTTCAGTGGAATCCCAAAACCTGGACTTGCATATGTGTGCTTCTCCCTGTTTCAGTGTTAACAATAATAATAATAAGCCTGTAACTCATTGTAGGGATCGAAAACCCACATCTGTTTGCTATATCCAGCCCATAGATTCCTATTGTGCAACATGTGCTTTCTGTGACTTTGGGAGTTCCTTAATGTGACTGCTGGAACGTCCTCTGAGATCTCTTAATCTGACACTGATCTTGATTTGGAATAGCATACTATTGATTCACCAGTTTTAGCTGTTTCAGGTATGGAAGGTTGGCAACTTTATTTCACTTGAGAGCTGCTATTCTTTACTCAGATTATGGAAGATCCTCTGTTGGATCTTTAGAGCAGTGAAGAGGGTGCTGATATGAGATGTGCTGCTGGCAATATCATTCTGCCTCCTAACCAGAATGTCAGAGAGAGCTACTTATTGATTTGGCAGTAGCTTCATTTCTGTGTGCATTTGGCCCTAAACCCTTTCTTGTGGTATTGCATTCCGTGTATGCTCAGTAAAATTTTGTGGTAGGAATGTAATAAGGTGCTTAGTTTACTAAACAGAGTGATAAAAAGCATTATAGGGAATCGAAAACAGCAAGCAATAAGTCAGTAACCCTTGCATATTTGCAAGCCTGGTCCTTTTCCAGGCATCTTAACTCTCCTAATAAATCTGATAAGCAGCTGTCAGTAATTTATGGTAACATTATGTATCTATGCAGAGAAGCCCTAGGCCCAACATTTGTGGTCAAGGACCTTTTATGTCTTAGAATGTCCACCCTCTTTTTTCAGTGCCCTCTCTGCCTTAAAGGTCCTATGTTTTTGCAGACTCTTAGACTGGCCCCAATTGGAACTTTGTCAGCATCCCCTGATAGTTCCAAAGCCTGACTTATATATACTTTGTCTTCTTAAGGGGAAGATACAGCTGGTTGTTTGCATCATTGTGGGCACACGTGATGATCTCTATGGGGCCATTAAAAAGCTGTGCTGTGTGCAGTCTCCAGTGCCCTCGCAGGTGAGTGGAAGCTGGACAGAATGCACAAATGGAAACTAGCCTCCTTTGAGGTTTGGAAAAGAGGAGTACATGTGTTCAAAAGGACTAAAGTAATTGTTAGAAGCCAACATGTATACACCCTCCTGACAAAACCTCCTTATTAGAGTAACCTGGAGACTAGCAGATGCTCTTTATAAATGCTCCCTTCATGTCCCCAAATTAGTACTTCTGTTTGTTCAGAGGGTGAGTCTCCAGGTGGCTTCACATGACTAGGTTCTGAGAGTATAGGCTTCACTCTGAAAGGGGAATTTTCTGCAGAGGTTAAAAATAATGTTTACTCTGCATGAGATCTTTTCAAAGTTTTTGTTGATTTTTTATTTGTGGTGTGTGTGTGTATGTGTGCACGCACATGCATACCTGCCTTACTGCCTTCCTACAAACCCTAGAATTAGAACTATTAATGCAAAGTGTGTTAACTGCTAACTGGAGTTTCTTACATTTAGTGTTTACTTTGAATTGTTTATAGTCTGAGAGGTTGATAGTGTCTTCTTTCCCCATACTTTTTGGTCTCTTCATTATAGGTCATCAATGTCCGAACCATTGGTCAGCCCACCAGACTTCGTAGTGTGGCCCAGAAAATTTTACTTCAAATTAACTGTAAATTGGGTGGTGAACTCTGGGGAGTGGATATTCCTCTGGTGAGTGATGCTGAGATATGCTTTCATTCAATTCAGCTCTCCAGAGAATTCTGCCTAACTACTTTCTTTGTTTTCCTCATAGAGTTAGCCCTACTCTCAGTGCTTAGTAGTAAATGGTCCATTGCCTGTTTCTGTATGGGCCATGAGCGAAGAATAGTTTTTTACATTTTTTAATGGTTGAAACAAAAATAAGACTAATATTTTCTGATACATGAAAATTATGTGAAATTCAGTTTTCAATATCCTTAAATGCAGTTTTTAAAAAAGATTTATTTTATTATTTTTGACAGAGACAGAGGGAGACATAGAGAAGGGGGAGGGCCCTAAGCAGTCTCCATAGTTGTATGTCATCAGTTTTCAACATGGTTTCATTCTACACAGGTGGGCAAGGGCTGTACAGGGTGGGAACTGGGCTGTGGGCCTCCTGCATAGGAGGCATGCCCCATTGAGCCAGGGGCCAAACCAGGGGGTGAGAACTGAACTGAGGGCCTCCTGCATGGGAAGCGCACCATAGTTCAGCATATGAGTTTGCACAGGCTGGGGCCAGGATTCGATCTTTGGTCCCCAGGGCTGCAAAGTGAGTGCTTAACCCAAGCCATCTGGGCTTCTCCCTTAAGTGCAGTTTTATTGAAACATACCATGTCCTTTTACATCCCAGCCATGGCTGCTTTTATACTGTAATAGCCAGAATTGATTAATCCTTGCAGAGATCATGTGACTCAAAAACCTAAGACATTTACTTAAAGGAAAAGTTTGCTGATCCCTGGTCTAGATCTCTGACTTTGTATTGTGTTTAGTTAACTGTAATCTTATCCTTTCTTACAACTTATTTTCATATGTAGCTTTGGAGTTCAGATAAGATGGGGTGATGGAACACTTGGATTTTTTTGATTCATTCTTTATTTTCTCATGTAGAAACAGTTAATGGTGATTGGGATGGACGTTTACCATGACCCCAGTAGAGGCATGCGCTCTGTGGTTGGCTTTGTGGCAAGCATCAACCTGTAAGTACTCTTTGTAGTGCCATTTTATTTGGTTATCTCCTTTTGATGTATAATTTTATAAATACAGCAAATGTTTTTTGAGTATTTCATGTTATATAATAGTAAAATACACTATATAATACTTACTCTTACCTAACCCATAAAAGTATACTCAACTCTTTTCTCTATCTCTCTATGATACTAGTTTGTGCGACTTACCAAACTTGTCACATGTACAAGTTTGTTCCCTGATTGCAGTGTAGTTTTTTTTTAGAAGGGGGCTGTGTCTTGATGGTGGTGGTTTTTCCCCCAGAAATGAGGGGTTTTTTGTTTGTTTGTTCATGATTATAAAGATAAGATGTGCTTATACAAATATCTGTAGAAATTTGGAAAGTGAAAGTTTCATGATCCCTCTTCTATTCACCACCACCTAAGGTTTGATGTATATATAATTTCAGATTCTCTCTTATGCATATATTAACATACATGGGTGCTTTACATAATATATGTATATTCAAATGACATAGTTCAGTGTACACTGTACCTCACCTTGATTTATATACTTTAACTGCTGTATATTTTGGACATTTTTCCTATACCAGTGCAAGTAAATCTCCATCAGTTCTTTTTAACTGCTGCATGGAGTTTATTGTATGCCACAGCACTACTTATTTAGTCCTCTGTTGGTGGATACCTAGATTGTTCAGTGTTTTCAATTGGAGGCAATTTTGTAGCAAGTATCCACAATTATGCCTATTATTTTTACATTCTGTGTGTATGTATCTTTTTACCACATCACCGTGTACGTTTACATGTAATGTAAGTGCATTTACTACTTGTTCATTTGGTGCATAGAGAAGCCTACCTCTGCTGACATTCATACTGTGAGCCTTCCTCCGTGAGTGTGTGTTCATCTTTCTCTCTCTCTCCTGCCTCCACGTCAGCACCCTCACAAAATGGTATTCACGAGTGGTATTCCAGATGCCTCATCAGGAGATTGTGGATAGCCTGAAGCTGTGCCTGGTGGGCGCCTTAAAAAAGTTTTATGAGGTAAGGAGAACAGAAATCCTACAGGGTCAGGATTTTGAAGGACTGCCTACCTGAGCATTTTTGAGAGGAAGTCCAGTGTAGTGGGAGGGCTCTCACATCTAACATGAGTCTCCTAAGCAGACTGAAGAGTTAGTTGTTGCTGAGCAGGCAGCTTGACAGGACTACTTTCAGGCTGCTGCTTGCACCAAGCAACTTAAAGAGCTAAATGCT
>PVKE010029876.1:0-19971 GCA_004027555.1 Craseonycteris thonglongyai | reverse complement strand
TCTACAAGATGGTTACGCAATGTCTGTAGCTCCTGGTTTAAATGTAAGTCTTGGCCACGTAGCTGCTGAAGTTCATTTTGTAAAGCAGTGTTTTCAAGTTGTTTCTGTTTCAGGGCCAACATGACTTGATTCCTCTCCTTCTGAAACCTAACCGTCTCCTCCTGCAGTGACCGACCTAATTTGAAAGCTGATGGCACTGGTCGGTATTGTCTTGCTCTTTGTCTGTCAGTAGCTCTTCCAAAGCCAGAGCCTTTTCCTTGCTGAGTGGCCCTGCAGCGCTCTCTCTCGCAGCATCGTAGATAACTCCACATCGGTCTCCTGCAATGTTTGGTAGGCTGCTTCCTTTTCTTCCAGTTCTCCTAACTCATCCATCGGTATTTCCTTTTCCCTCATACTCTGCGTGAGTTCTTGTTCCTTTGCCTCCAAATTAAGTCTTATACTATGTAATTCTGAATCCAAATCCACATCTTTTTTGGCTACAGTTTTAATGGTGTCACATTCATTCTTCAGTTGTGAAAGTGATATTTGAAGTTCTTTCTTTTCTTCACTCAATAATGAGTTCTCCTTTTCTAAATCCGGGATGTGTTTTTTAACAGTCAGATAGTCTTCAGTGAGACTGTTATCCTGGTTCAAACTATTGGGTCCCATGATGCCATCTTCAGCCTCACACAGTGCCTGCTGCTGTCCAAACACTTCTTCTGATGTAGTCTGTGGGCAGATTGCTGTCTTTCCCATCACGGTATCACTTTCCTTCATGTCTAAAGACCACCATTTACAACACTCCCATTTCCAGCTTCCACATTCTTTAATTATTTATTGGTTTTCCACAGTTAGTCGTTCATGTTCTTTCCTCCAAGCATCTCTGTCCTTTTCTGTGGAAGATAATGTGTCACTGATGTCTTTTATTTCATCTTCAAGCTCTTCAATCTTGTTTGTAGAACCTGAATCATTTTTTTCACCTCATAGGTTTCAGGGTGATCAGTTACTGCCATTCTTGAGCCATTTTGTTGTAACCAATATTCCAGTTCTTCAATTCGTTCTTTGTAGTTGCTTTATTCTTTTTTATGCTGATGAGTTATTTCAGTCAATTTCTGATGACTTGTATCCTCCAGTGCTAATATCTCATAGTAACGGTCATCAGTTACCTGACTTCGGCTCCATTTCAGTTCTTTAATGTTAGTTTGCAGTTTGTAGATGTCACTTTGCTCAGAGCTATTTGATTCTTGACCTTTAGAAGTTGGCCTCCAACAGCCAACCTCAAGACTCAAGTCTTGAAACTACTTTTGACAATTTTTTATCTCTTGTGGAGAAATGATGTCCTCAAAGTCCATGTCAGTGTCTTGGCGAGCTGAAGCATGACCATGGACAGCATAATTCAGTGAAGATGCTGCCATGGTCACTGGCACAGCACTGGCTCCTGAATGGACTCAGTGTGCAGCTAATGGCAGCGTCTGCAATTGCTCCTGTAGATACCTAATTTTTTTCATTAGATTTTTTTAGTTTTTTGCATAAACATCATATATACAGGTTTTGTTAGATTTACCCCTAAACATTTTTTTGAATGATTTGTTTGTTCGTATGTATGTGTACACACACACACACACACACACACACACACACACACACACATAATATATGTGCCCTCCATAAGCATTGTCTGTTGGTAAAAAAATTAAATGAGCTTAAATACAAACCAACATCATCCCTTATATATATATATATATATATATATATATATATATATTTTAATTAATTTTTATTTTTGACAGAGAGAGAGAGAGATACAGAGACAGAGAGAGAACTAAACTGGGGGAGCTCCCAGTTCAGCATATGGTTCTGCACTGGCCAGGGCCAGGATTCGATCCCTGGTCCCCGGCGCTGCAAAGTGAGCACTTAACCCACTGAGCCATCCCGGCTTCCCCCATCCCTTATATTTTATCACATCTTATTTTACATTAAATTTATTGATTTTATATAAAAATTAAGCAAAGAGTATAGATGAAAGATTCTGAATGCAGAGATAACATTTATCATTATATTAACCAAGCAAGTTCAAAATAATGACAGAGACTTTATTTAATAGAAAAACAAACAAACAAACAATCTCATTATGATCCAGCCACATTATCAGTGAGGCATATAAAAAAAGAAATATGGTTTCCCTGTTTTCTCTGCACATCCTATAATTAAATTATTGTATACTATGGATGAATTTCTAGCCAAGTAGTTATCAGCAAGGTGAAAATTTGATGATCAGGGAAAAAGAGTACCATCTCTCTTTTTAATGAAATATTTAGAAAATTGTTAGGGTCATGTTGGTTGTCACAGTGACTGAAGCTCACTATCAGAACTTAGGGCCTGAAGTCTAGGGATCTGATTCATTTACATGGAACATTCCTATACACTGGAAAATCATCTCACTCAAAATTCAATAGCACCCCCATTAGAAGCACCAGAGGGGTAACAGTTGCCTGTCCCACTTAGACACAAGTTTTTTTGTTTTTTTTTTTTAATCTCAGATGATAACACTGCTCAAATAATAATTTCCACATTTGCTTTCTTCACTTCTACCAACTCAGGATCTGACCTAAAGCAGTGCATGGACAAATGTAGTGCTCAGTAGAAGTTTGCTAATAACTTTACACAAAAATAAAAACAATAAAAAGTGATGGAGAGAGAGAGAGAGCAGCCAGTTTGATGATCAGGGCCTCAGAGAGTTATTATTTCATTTTGTTTTGTTTTGTTTTGTATATATTAGAGAGTTGGTGAATGGTAGGTGCTAAATAAATGCCTATTTCCTCTAGACAGTTGATAAAACTGCCAAATTCTATAAGCTGACTTACATTGGCCACTGCCAGGATGCAGAATTGAGGAGTATCAGCATATACCACATACATTAAACTGATGGCTATGACATTTATGAATCAAACCTCTCTGTATTTGTTTTATTGCAGACTACTTCAAGAAAAATTTAATGTTATAGCTTTACTCTTGGGAATTTTATGCGCTAATTCTAAAAGCAATAAATGGCCATTAAAATAATTTAGCAAAATACAAAAAAGAAGAAAACAGAAATCAACCTTAATTCCAGCATTCTGATATATTTTCTTGTAGCCTTTTATTCTGTTTGGTTTTAAAACTGTAGAGAAAATCTTCAATGTTTGTTTTTCAGACAATTAATATTCTTAAGTGGCGCTACTGTGGATCAATAATTCTTTGCTCAGAGTTTTGAATTTAGAAACTTGATCACATTAATCCATTTAGAGATGGTAAGACTCTGCAGTACTAAATCACATGAAGCAAACTCATGAACTTGAAATTCCCAAAAATTCTCATTCTGCTTTTGGGTGAGTTCCAAATGACTACATGAGATGTGTGGCTGCCCCACAGGACTATGCAGGTTGTCCATAGTACAACTGGTAGGGACCCATTCACATAGACTACTGTGCAAATGACACCCTTAGAATTCTGCAGCCTAGTCATATATAGAACTCTGAAACATTGCTTGGTGGTCATAGAATTGAAGAAGGTTAATAATCTTAAGAGAAATTATCATTAGTTTATAAGATCATGACTGCCACTCATCACCCTTTCTACATTTTTGTATAGTCAGTAGAAATCATTACGGTAGATATACTCCTTCTTATAGATTGGTGGAAGTCTAGTATCATTTCCCCCTCCTCCCCTCTTGGAATTCAGTATGAAAAACTAATATGTATTATTGCTTACTAACTGCTAAGGAATAATCTAAGAACATCATGTTTTATAATTTATTTAATCTTCAGAGTAATTCTATAAGGTAGTTACTATTACCCCTTTGTAGATGGGGAAATGGAGGCTCAAGATGATTCATTGATATATCTAACATAAAAGGAAGTGAGAATGGTACATGAATTATATAATACATGTAAAGTGCTTAGAACAATACTTGGCACTTGGTTGGTATTAAACAAGAAGGTAAGCATGACTGCAGAGACCTAATCTCAACACTCGATGTTATTCCAGTATTGATTCCATCTTAAAAGATAACTTAAAAAAAATCTCATTTATGCATTTGTCTTTAATTCATGGACAATTCTTTATTTTGAGTTAATAGTTTCCCATACACTGACAAGAGTAAAACACGGTGAATTATATAAATCAAAGGAATGCTTGATTTTCATCTGTGACCCTGGCAAATAGCCCCAAATAGGAAGGGTAGGATTTTAGTTCTAAATGATACACACTGGCAAGAAAAACGATCCAACTTATGGAATTATCCTAAATAAGAAGTGGAAGATATAACTGCAAACAAAACAAAACAAAACACAAAGAAAACAGAAACAAAAACTCAGGATTCTTTTCACATTTGACCTTGTCTCTAGGTTTTTGAAAGAAACTAAATTTCATTTGGCAATTGTGATTTTCATTGAATAGTCTTCTCACACAGTAACTGATTTCTTATCCTTAAATATCTTGGTTTTTAAAGAGAAAGGCAAGAGCATGTGGAAAAAGAAACACAAATAAAAGTATTGAAATGACAAATTAAATATTCATCAATAAACACTGAAAATGGATAATGGATATTTGGATATTTCCAAGATTAATACATAAAATACATAAAATATTAAAAAAGAAAATATTAGTTAAGGCATTTTCTGGAAAAATAAAGAAGTTCTCTTCGTTAAAAGAAAAAAAAAAAGTTCTCATCAACTGACCAGGGAAGATAGATTTTAAAATTCATCAGAGTCACTTGCCTTAGGGAAGCTTCTACATACAAATTAAATTTGATGTCAAGCTGGGATCCTGGGGGAATGCAATTAAAATTATACGATGAGGAAGCATAACTATATAAGTAAGACCTTGGTATATATTCCTTGGACAGCATGGTTTGGGCTCAGCCTTAACTTGTACACAAAATGAAATCATTATGAGGTCTGTGGTCTTTGAGACATATGTGAGATTGCATAGCAAGCTCTTATTTTTGTTCGAATATTAACACCAATGCAAGAATGTACAACTCAATAATCAAATCATAACATTTCATTCGACATCTATGTCCCTAGCATTATGCTGGGGAATTGGAATAAACACAGTCTTTGCCCTCAAAGAGATTAAAGCGTGAGGAAAAAGGAAAGTGGACAGCATGTTGGTATTTAACACTGTCCACTTTGCTCCTACCAATTCAACAAAACAATAGTATTTGACCCAAATTAAGACAATTATGACATCCCACCTCAAACCATAGCTGATCAGTTCAACAGTGAGGTCTTTTGTTTTAATATTTATTTTATTGTTTTTGATAGAGACAGACAGACAGGGAGAAGAGGGAGGGCCCAGAGCAGTTTCCATAGTTGTACGTCATCAGTTTTCAACGTGGTTTCATTCCACACAGGTGAACAGAGGCCACGCATGGCAGGAAATGAATGGGGGCCAAGCCCCCTCAAGCCAGGGGCTGAACAGGGAGGTGAGAACCAAACTGGGGGCCTCCCACTTGGGAAGCACACCCCAGTTCAGTATATAGTTCCACTCAGGCCAGGGCCAGGACTCAATCTTCAGTCCCTGGGGCTGCAAAATGAGCACTTAACCCATTGAGCCATCCTGGCTTCCCTAACAATGAGATCTTGGTTTGCACTAGAGCTATGGAATCCTTCTGCAGGAGTGGGCATTATATGACCAAAGGGGAACAGGTTCATGTTTCTTAGGAGGCTGAATCTATGCCATATGAAATTTCAAAAGGAGAGAAAACAGGATTTGGGACAAATCAAAACATTTACCTACATGAAATGGAAAGCTTCCTCCAGACAGTGAAGGACATACTCTCCAAAGTATTTTTTTTTTCCCACACATGGTGAGGGTTAGGGATCATGACTTTCCAGATGGATTATAGGTATGGGTTAGGTCAGGGGTGTCGAACCTTTTAGCTTCCCTGGGCCACATTGGAAGATGAATTGTCTTGGTCCACACATAAAGTATACTAACACTAACATTAGCTGATAAGCTAACAACAACAACAACAACAACAACAAAAATAAAAATCACAAAAAAGTCCCATAAGGTTTTTAAAAAGCTTACAAATTTGTGTGGGGCTGAACTCAAAGCTGTTCTGGGCTATGCAGCCTGTGGGCCACAGGTTGGACAAGCTTGGGTTAGGTCCTACCACCTCGTTACCCTTCAGTTTCTCACCTCACTTAGATATGACTAGTTTCCATCATCTCATCTCTAGCCATGAAGTGCAAAAACATGCAATTTGCGGTGTATCAATTGAATCTGTACTTGTCCTAGCCCATAGTCAAGTTGTCCCACCCCCAGACTTTCAGGGAACACTGTTTAAAGGAAGTCAAATTAGGTGCTAAGCTGTGTACTTGGAAGAATACAATTAAACTCTTGCATCAGGAAGATTATCTGTAGGATTCACTGAACTGAGTACCACATAATTTTAATGTGGAAAGTTGTTAGAGATGGAAAACACAAACCTACATCATCTGGTACTAACTTTCCTCTTCTCATATTAAAGTTCTCCCTCCAATATCCAATAGCTACTAGTGCAATTTCAGTCACCTGATGTTCAAAACCTGAATTAGACAAACTGCCTTATATTTCTGGATAGACCACAACTCCCTGGAGTATCAAGGGCTAGGAGACGGGGTGTGTGTGTGTGCGGGGGGAGATCATCAATCTAAATGGTGCCAAGGACAGGGAGGTTCTGTTTGAAGGAAACTTGACCAGAAGTCAGAAGATCTAGGTTCTATTTTGAATATAGCATTGAAAGGATAAGAAAATTAGCCTCTTGCGTATGCTGCCAATAAGAGGCACACTTCAGATCGAAAGATACACAGACTAAAAAAGGATAGAAAAAGATATTTCATGAAAATGGAAACAAAACAAAAAGCTGGGGTAGCAATATTTATACCAGACAAAATAGACTTTAAAACAAAGTCTAGGGAAAGCCGGGACGGCTCGGCGGGTTGAGCGCTCGCTTTGAGGCCCCGAGGACCGAGAATCGAATCCCGGCTCCGGCCCAGGCAGGACCCACATGCTGAACTGGGGAGTTCCCACAGTTCGGTTCTCTAGCTGTCTCTGTCTCTGTCTCTCTCTCTATCTGTCAAAAGTAAAATAAAAATAAATATGCACTGAAGATAAAATAATTACTCTGTATAAAATATAAAACAAACAAACAAACAAAAAAAACCAAAGTCTATAACAAGAGATAAAGAAGGACCCAGTGATGACTTCTCTGCGTATCTACCTGAAGAAACACAAAACACTACTTAGAAAGGACTTGTGCATTCATATGTTCATTGCAACATTATTTACAATAGCCAAGACACAGAGACAACCTAGGCATCCGTTAATGGATGAATGAAGAAATGTTAGTATATATATACAATGGAATACTACTCAGCTATAAAAAAATGAATGAAATCTTGCCATCTTCAACAACATGGATGGACCTGGAGAGCATTGTGCTGAGTGGAGTAAGTCAGACAGAGAAAGATAAATGCCATATGATTTCACTTATATGTAGAATGTAAGGAACAAAATAAATGAACAAAACAGAAAAAAATTTAGATACAGAAAACATTATGATGGTTGACAGAAAGAAATGGGGTTGGAAGGATAAGTGAAAAGGTTAAAGGGATTAAGATGCACAAATCAGTACTTACAAGTTGGTCATGGGGATGTAACATATAGCATAAGAAATATAGTCAATTATACTGTAATGACTATGTATAATGTCAGATGGGCACTAGATTTATTGGGGTGATAATGTCTTAAATTATATAAATGCCTAATTATGTTATACATGTGGAACTAATATAATATGGCATGCCAACTACAATTAAAATTTTTTTTTTAATTTTTAAAGAAAATTTTAATTGTTTTTTTAAATTTTTTAATTTTTTAATTTATTTGGGTGACATTGGTTGATAACAATTACATTGTTTCCAGCTGTACAATTCTACATTACATTCTCTATACATTGCATTAAGTGTTTACCACCCAGAATCAGCTCTTTTACTGTCACCATACATTTGATGCCCCTCCCTACACCTCCACTCACCTCCCCTCTTACCCTCAGGTGATGTGTTTCTTTCTGAACACAATAAAATTTTAACCCAATTCAGATTCACATTTTGTGAAAATGTTCATGAATGCTCTTTGGTTCCAGCTAATTAAATACAATTGGATAATCTAGAATGAAATGATACGTCCTCCTATGACTGATAATTCAGTTCATTATGATTAGTGTGAGAACCACTTCAACTTTTGAGCTCTTCTAAGAAGCCTAATACAAATATAATACAACCAGATCCAACTCTAAGTAAAGTGATAATTACTAAAGTGATTTTTCAAAGGCATTAGTTAAGGTTCTCCCTCTATAAAGTATTCCACTCAAATACTGTTTTTCTTTTCTCTCTTCTTTCCTTTGTCCCCCCTCCTTCCTTCTTTTATAAAAAAGATTCCCCACTGCCCTACATAACGGTAAAATTTCAAAGGCCACAAAAATTCTGTGCATGGAAATGAAAGTCCTTTGTCTAATAAAGATGGAAGTACCCTGCCTAATAAAGTTCTATTTGTACTTTAGCCAGTATTCATTGAGAACTTACTATATAATCAATTTGAGTTGGGTGCTATAGGGCTGTGTTCTCCAATATCTTAACTACTAGCTATATGGCATTATTTAAATTTAGATTAATTAAATTAAAATTCAGTTCCTGATTCCCATTTCAAGTATTCAATAGTTACACGTGGCTGGAGGCTGTAGCACTGGAGCACACAGATATAAAACATTTCCATCATCACAGACTAAGTGCTTTGGGACATGTCAAAATTTCATAGATTAGAAAAAAAAAGAAGGCAATTACAAAAAGAAAACAAAGGAATAAGTGAATGAACAAAACCACTCTGCCACTCTAAGACAGAGACAGAAAGGAAGGGGGTCCTGATTAAGATTTTGATTAAATGCCTATGAGCACACAACACAATATTTCATCTGGGTCTATGTAGAGCTAAGAAAGCAAATATCATAAAGGGGGATCACTCTGCAGTAGGAAGACACATCTTATGCCTAGCACACATCATGTGGCAAAGTTGGAAATAATTAAGAAAGATGGCTGAACACAGTGTTAATTCATATCCCTGTGCACAAACTCCACTGTGAAAACTGCCACCACGTAAATTAAGGCAGAGCTAGAAAAATATTTCTTTAAAAAAACAAAAACATCTTTATGAGATTAGAGCCTGTTTAGAAATTACTATCTTTGAAGATTAACATTTGTCCCTGGGAAATGTGTATGTCCTATGTCTAATTCAACAAGTGTCTGTGGAAGAACTAAAGGGTTAAAAAATTATTTGTAAGTCAAATGGATCCTGAGAGAGGAAGGGTATGAAAGTTGAAGAGCCCACACCGCCCAAAGAATTTCATGCAGAACTTGACAAGCATACGCTGCCACCAACTGCCTTGCTGGTGCTTCTAAGGTGTTATTTTAAAATTTATTTATTTATTTATTTTTTATTGTTTTTGACAGCGAGAGAGAGAGCGAGAGAGAGAGAGAGAGAGAGAGACAGAGAGAGACAGAGACAGAGACAGAGACAGAGACAGAGAGAGAACTGAACTGGGGGAACTCCCCAGTTCAGCACATACTGGTCTGCACAGTCCGGGGCCAGGATTCAATCCTGGGTCCCTGGTGATGCAAAGTGAGTGCTTAACCCACTGAGCCACCCCGGCTTCCCCGAAGGTGTTATTTTTGATGGACTTATTCAGGCATGGGGAAACATATTATTGGGGCAGTGGAGGTAGATATGGGCTGAAAGTGCATCAAAGTAGCCATAAGAGCTCCTTTGTTACATTAAATAACCCATGTGGGGATTATACCATAACCTTCTGGTCTGGCTAGAGCTAGTTGACCCAATGAATAAAAAGTCAAACATAGTTAGAAGCAATTTTACTTACAAATGTATAACAAATACATATGAGTGCCTCAGGTCCTGAAGTTAATTGGACCTAGAATTATTTCCTGAGACAACTTTAGCACCTAGAGATTCTGACTCTTTGACCTTGGAACAATTTTAGATTCTAATTTGCTTTCTGAGTTACTGCCAGACTGCCAAATTTCAGTGAAATTGTTCCAACATTATATTTGTGTCAACTGATGCATGTGAGGGGATATATGCTACATAATGCAAATGTCTTCTGCTTGTTAGTAGTCAAATTTCAGCTCTCCTCATCCTCTCTTCCTCTAAAGCAACTCTATTTCTCTTAAGTTTCTGGCTTTTCCATGATCCATGACCCTGTGGGATATTATCTGCTCATACCAGATGTTCAGTGACTTCCTTATTCTAACCGATTAGTTTCTAACTCTAGTAGATGAAAGTTTCATTATAATATAGAGAGAAATCAACAGGTGTGTAGAAAGCAAGCATCTCTAAATCATTTATAAGATAATATTTATAACATTTTCCTACCCATTGCATCTTCCTTATCATTTTAAAATTCATTGATTTGCATTGTACTACTGGATTGTAACAGGTGCAAGGTTGGGGGGAATGTATTAGAACAGAAAGAACATGGACTTTGGGATCAGACCTGATTGGGCTGGCACCTAAACCTTGAAAATTAGTAATGTGTTACTTACTGAAGCTAAGTTTTGTTCTCTGGTTCTAAAATAAAAAAGACAATAAAGACACTCAATTCAGAGTTGCCAAGACAAAATAAGATACTATATGTGAAAAAAACTGGTACACAGTAGAAACTACATTTACACATTAGAAACTACATTTACACATTCTTTCTGTTTTACAGTTTAGCTCAGAGAATTAAGTTTATTTCTTGTCATGTAATAGGAAAGATCTAATTTAGATCTTTTTATTCTCAATAACTCTCATTGGTTTTATATTGATTGTAAAATTATTCCCAAGTGTTTTGTTTTGTTTTGTTTTTTTCCTGTTAAATCATGCAGTGTGGTAGTGAGTTTGGCATTGTGTGAAAATAGATAGAAAATGGAACTTATGTTCTAGCAATCTGAATATGCTAATTCAATATGGCTAATAAATGAATGATTAATCATAGCCTATCTCCTGTAGGAGACTTGAAGTCTTGGAGTGGTGAAGTAGGGATGCAGTTCTGGTGGCCTGCTGTCACTGACCACCCATCACAGGACTCTAGTCTCACTTCAAAGTGCACCTGGTTCTACTCAATTGACGGTCATGTACTCTCATAGCGATAGTTGAAGCAATTGAGCCACCTGACACTTAATATGAAATTCAAGCATTAATTTTTAGTAAAGGCATTCATTCCCCTAATATCATTAAATGAAATAAGTTTAACATGCCCCACATCAAATTCATCAAAATCTCCTCAAGTCCATGCGTCTTCCTGACTTCCCTCTATGGAGCTCATATTTTGGGATTACAGTTGCTCACAATGTTGATTGATGAAGTCACCCCCTCAGTTTTGGAAAGTCTTCACCATTTAGACCTGCATAAATTTGGGGATTGATGCACAAGTGGTGAGAGAGAAAGGAGATCCTGCCCTGGTTAGTCAGATGCACCGAATAAACAGACTTGGTCAGAGCAATAAGGGATGGCAGCTTCTCGTTTCTGGTGTGCTTTTTTTTGTTCATGAGAAGATAATGTAGTCATCAGGTCTTATTGCCTTGTGTTCATCTTCCTTTCTTTCCATCCTTATCACTTCACCCAGTCATTTATGAAAACCTATGGCTGCTACTTACATCTCCAAAGTCCCAGATTTTGACCCTATCCTTTTCATTCCCATCTGCACTGCCCTGGTTTATGACCTTGTTCCTGAGTCTCACAATAACTCTTTTCTCCTTCACATCTAGCTGCAATGGTCTGTTGAGTGATTCTCAAATAGAGCAGATTCTGTCATTTCCCCACACAACACCAACTCTTGTCAGAACCCTACATAAGGAACTGAGTAAAATGTCTTCACCTGTAGACTTTATGACCACATAATAGTCTCGCAGCACTCATGCCCAGCTTCCCCTTCCATGGTTCTCCTACTTTCTGTCCTAGACAATCTAGGTAGTGTCTTCTCTAATGGGTCTCTTTTCTGCTTCTATGTCGCAGGGGCTCTTCCTGTCTGTCCGTAGAAATACTGTCTTTAAAAAACCATCAACTTTATTAAGAAGCTATTCTTTTTTAAAATTGTTTTTGAGAGGAAAGAGGAGAGAAAGAGAAAAAAGTGAGGAGGGCCCAGAGCAGTCTCTATAGTTGTACATCAGTAGTTGTGGCATGGTTTCATTCCACACAGGTGGGTGTGGGACTGTGTGGGCCGGGGACTGAACCAGGGGCCTCCTGCATGGGAGACGGGAACCTTCATTGCTCTATTATCCCAGTGGTTACTAGTTGTGCCACAGTTCAGCGTGTGGGTTTGCATTGGCTGGGGCTGGGAATCTAACTCTGGACCTTGTGATTACGAGGCAAGCGCAAAACCACTGAGCTGTTGTGGCATCTCTCAGGAAGATATTCTTGATTGCCCATATTGAATAAGATTTTGTCTTTGAATTTCTAGATCCTTCCCTTCATGCAATGGCACTGCTTTATAGCATTTTTATACAGCTAGAAAATTACACAACTATAAAAGTTGTGTATAGCATGTTATAGTTGTTTTTGTATCTAAATCCCTAACTGTTCTCTATTGCTTAAGACTGACAATAAGATTTGTATATTTTATTGTTCCTTAGCACCATAGTGCTTTGCACATAACAGAAGCTCCATAAATGTTTTTATAGTTGAAGTATGACATATCCTGCTGGTTTAAAGCAAATACAAACTGTATTTTTTGTTTGTTTGTTTCACAATGTATATTTTAGTGTTTTTTTTCGTGTTTGTTAGCGTTGGTGTGCACATCTGTAAAAGATATTTTTTAAATGTCATTATATTTGAGATTACTTTGAGATGACTACATACGAGTGATCTGTTCTGCATAATAGGATGGTTTTATATAACTGTTTATTACCTTATGTTGGTAGCAGAAATACTATCATGCAAGAAGTATAAGTCTAAAGAATAAATTTTTCATATAGCAAGGTGATATGATTAATATACATTAAGTGAGTGAGACTAAGAGACAAAATATATAAAGTATGATTAACTTACTGATCTTACTTGATTAATTTACTGATCAAAAGGAACTAATTTTGGTGATATCCTATTTTTTATTTAAATTTATTGGGGTAACATTGGTTAATAACATTATATAAGTTTTAGGTGTGGGAAAAATTGGAAAGCCATATGCAAAAGAATGAAACTAGACTACTACATGGCACCACACACAAAAGTTAACTCAGCAATGTCTTTTTCATGTATTTTTCACAGATTTTATGTGTGAGTGCTTTGAAGCAGTAAAACCCAAAAGGAAGGTAATGGTACTGTTATTTTCTATAATAGTAAGAGTTCCATATTTATAGTGTTCCTTCAAAATTAAAATCACACATTTCCCTGGTAGCGTTCAGGTTATCAGCCACAGCCATGAAAGAGAAAAATCCTGGTTCATGTGGTATAAGAATCTGGGATCTGTTCCTCCTACAAACACAAGCTACCCATACCTAAGTATCAACCACATAGAACACTAACATAAATAAAGTCAGGATGCTATTATTTGAGAACCTACTGTGTTCTAAGCACTTTGTTTACACAATATTGATACACATTTCTTTTACTCCTCACAATCACCCCAGGGATCAGGAATTATTAACCCTACTTATGAATGAGTCAAGGGAGGCTTAGCAGATGTACAACTTACTCTTAATCAGGTAACCATTATGTCAGACAACTAGTATGGTGTGACTCCAGATTTGTCTGATTCTAAAATTTAATCATTATATAGACTTTCAGCATTAGAAACAAAAATGATGCTGACAGTCTAGTAACATGGAACTACGTTAACTCCTGGCACATGTAAAGTTGTTTCTTACCTCCAGATTTTGCGGAAGTTGCTCCCTCATTCTAGAATATCACTTCCCTTCCTCTCCCCATACCACATAAACCAGAACTAATTGTCCCAATTTTTGTCATCCTTTAAAGCCCAGTTCAGATCATCTCCACTTCCTGCAAACCCCACTCTATTCTGGATAAAATGGGTCCCTTACATGCAGCATCTGCCCCTCTGCACCTTCTATCATGATACTTACTGTAGAATCCTGCAGTTATTTCTTTACATTTCATTCTTCTCCACTAGATCATGAACAACTTGAGTATAAGAACAACACATCTATGTATCTCTTACACTTGCCAGTATAGGGTATATACTACATGATGAATAAATATGAGCTGAGTTAAACTAATTAAATTATACAAACTAACCTTGAATTTGTTGCCATTACACTTTTCATTTAGAGCAGATGATATTAAACAATTAATAAAATATATATAAAAATTATACATTTCATATGAATAAAAAGGGATAATAATAGTCATAACACTCTATGTTAGGTTTTTGACACAAGGAGCTTTATAAAGTTAAATACAATTGAATTTGGCAGTTGATATATACAGCGGATGCCCCCCACCAAAATGTATAGATGTTTTCAGAAAGAAAAAAAACTATTAAAATTGTAATACTCAATATATACTGATAATCGAAGATGAATACAAGTCATGTTTGAGTTCTGCAATTACAAGAGGTGCTCAAAATGGTTACCATCAGTGTCCAGACACTTCTGATTATGGAAAATGCTTGAGCAATATTGACTGAGTGCCCAAATGCTATTTTAGTTTACCATGTATCTCAAAGCTGATCCACAAATGCATGAAATTGTTAGGTGTGTTGGAGGTTCTGTTGCATACTCACGCCTCCATTGTCATTGTACTTCCACACGTTCTCAAATTCTCAAATTTCAAATTCCATTTCAAAATGGTCTTGTGCTCCTCAAATGACAACCATGCTTCCGCCATTTTCTTTGACTGTCCTGCCTGTCTCATGGTGATGCTAGCATTTGTTTGATTAATGCCGGTTTTTAAGCCAACATCATTCTATACATGACTAGTGTAATTCAATTAAACCCCTGGTATTTATGCTCTAATGTAGATATCACCAAGAAATGTACACATTAATACAAGTTTAGTTCTGAATCTCATTTTTATGCAATTAAAAAATATATTTTTTAAATAATTGCAGCTTGTTTAAAACACTAGTTTCTTAAATATACTTCTTACACTGTGTGTTCTGTTACTGAGTTTAGTTTAATCTAAAAATGATAAAGTGAAAAGTAAATAAATAAATAAAAATTATAAAGTGTAGGTGAAAATATCCTGTGAAAAGTGAGAAAAGAGAAATGAATATATAATCTCTAGTTTATGGACTACTGGAACAACAACACAAAATCCAATTAAATATCAGCATGCACATTAAAGTACAAAACAAGAAACTAATAAAGAATAAAAAGGTAAATTTATTTCTTGGTTGAATTATTAATAGGAAAGAAATACAAAAAAATGTCAGAATTATTATCTTAATATCAAAAGATTTGGTTTCTTCTATTTTAGGTCCTTTAATTTATACTTCTTATTTGTATTGGTATTTTAGTAACCTCTTTAACTTTGATTTTATAAAGTTACTCACAAACTGTTATCCTTGAACTGTGCTATTTAAGCTGAATATTTATAAGATAATGTCTACACACTTTATTTCTAACAATTAACACTCTGTTTTTGCTATAAAGTCCCATTTGTCCAGCTATCAGGTTTCTGCCAAACACAAGGACATGAGCATAGATTCAAAGAGAGGTATTTAAAAAAACAGCACCTGGTTTACAGGAAATTAGTTGCTACAAGCACTTTGCTCCATAAGAAAGAACTCATATTAGAGCCTACTGACGTGTACAAAAGATTAGATGACAATCTGGATGAGCTCAATCTTTTGCTGCCTTCTAAGTAAACAATTAATTGCTCCTAACAGCTAGGAAAAATGTCAAACATGTAGGTGAGTTCTTATGGATTTGTATTCACATAATATATATTCAATATATATAAACAAAATGTATTTAAATGTTTTGGGAATGCATTAATATGTAACTGTGTTAACATATGCACTTGTATAAAAAGTGCAAATCTAAACCATCTAGAAAGCCAAAAGAAATGTACAGTCTTTATAATGTAGCTTATATTTTAGTAGAATAGCTAATACTACATATAGATGTGATACAATCTTCTACCTGGTTGGATCTTATTTGGATGAATAAGATCCCCATCAAAATCTCTTTAGTACATTTTCAATCTAAGCCTTTAAAATATATAAACGATATGATGCAATATCAATTTAGGAATATCTGTCATAATAATAATAAACCATAAACTATTTTCTAAAAATATTTTTGTTCTTATATAAGTCTTTAAATTCATGCTTTAACATAGCACATTTGTATGATACTGATTTTTTAGAAAAGAAGACAGTACCTCCTTTAAACCCTAAAATAAATTCTCTCAACTGGACATCTTTCTCATTCCAAACATATTATAAAATCTGGGATCTTTGGATCCTCTATCTTATATTTAAAACTCTATTTACTTTTAATTTAAATACTCCCCAGAAGTAGAATGTCCACTGTAGATCACTGCCACTTAAGATCACTGCCATTAAAGACAGTAATAGGTGGGGTCAGGAAAGACTTCTGTGAGTTTTTGACATTTGAACTGAGATCTAAATAACGACAAAGAGCCAACCATATGGAGATCTTTCAAAATATTGAGCCAGTGAGATAAAATAGTAAAGATAAAGGTCCTTTGGAGCAGGTAAAATGTATTATGTTCATGGAACTGAAAAGCCAACTAAAGTGACTGAAGTTTAATGAACAAGAAGGAGCATAGCCTACAGTGAACTTAGAGAGGTAAGTAAGGGACAGATAATGTCCGTTTGACAGATTCCCTTGGGATCACTGTCCACAGCCTTGTGAATTAAGTCCATGAAAAATGATGCTTGGACTTTTGGCAAGTTCAGACTCACAAGACTGATAGAACTGTACTCTACCCTGTGTTCAATTTTAGATGTAAGATTAGAAATTGCCTGGCACTAAAAGTGGAGCAGAATTGATCATTTAATTACACGTACAAGAGAGATTCAGTTCTATTTCCCCACGGAATCATATTTTTTTTTATGTCAGTCTAAAAACTTAAATTAATTGATATGTCAAAATCCATGCTATAAACCTTTTTGTTTCTAAGAACACCTCCAGTAAATCATATATTGCTTGTCCTTATTATTTTCAATCCAACATTGATTGCAATAAACCCTTCCACTCTGGATGGGGAATAACAAGTAGTAAATATTTCTGTAGGATACTTTGTCTTAAATAAATTTGGAGTTGGTTGTATTGAGTTGTGCTTTCAATTTGCAGTCTTTTGCAGAGGTTGCAACAAAGCAACAAACTCTAATTTGATTTTTTAAAGAAGAAATCAACTCCTGTAGCCCAATATGTGACAGAATGTCATTTTGATTAGTGTATGGGTAGCTACATTCAGGCTGCTTAATTTCACTAAAGGATAGCCAGAATATATCTTTGGTGAGGAAATTTGACAACATATAATGCTGTCTTAGCAAAAGTAGCATTATTTTAAGGAGACTCTGTCACCTTCCAAAAAAAACCTTTACATATCAGTGCCCTGACAAGACAGGCTGCTGAAAAACTCAGTAGCTATGCAATGAAGATTAGAAGAATGGACGCAAAAAATAAGTCAGAAAGCTTGATTTATATTTAAAAGCAGGCTTCCTCTTCTCCTAAATGTGCAAATGGGAACTAAATATCAGTGTTCATTTTCTAATCTCTTTCTCTTTTTTTTAATGCGTGAAATAGAAATTTTTAAAGATTTATTTTTATTGTTTTTGACAGAGCAAGAGAGAGAAAAAGAAAGACACAGAGAAGGGGGAGGGCCAAGAGCAGTCTCCATAGTTGCACATCATTGGTTTTCTATATAGTTTCATTCCACAGGTGGGTACAGGGCTGCACAGGGCAGGAACTAGGCTGGAGGCCTCCTGCATGGAGCTTGCCTCAGTGAGAATCAAACTGGGGGCACACCCCAGTCCAGTATATGGGTCCACATGGGCTAGGACCAGTACTCAATCCTTGGGCCCTCGGGCTATAAGACAAGTGCTCAACCCACTGAGCCATCCCAGCATTCCTCATTTTCTGACCTCAAAAAGGGAGTGAATGATACTTAAAATTTTAATTAACCATAAGCAGCAGCTTTACAAAATTTTATGCAAAAATTTTTTTTAAATAAGGATAAATATATAATTTTCAAGGAAATTTTGAATTTACAAAAAGAGATTCTTAAGGAAGTAGAGCAGGGAATTCCCAACCCTGTGCCCGTGGGCGCCATGGTGCCCGCGGCCCGATATGTGTGCGCCCGCCATTATTTGACTGCATCAGAAGTTTTTCATAAACACTAAGTAAAACTATCATTTATTTTTATACATGTGTTAGAATTTTAAAATATTGTTTGAGTATCTACACTGGTTTATTATATGCGTTGGTATGTGTGCGATATCGTATGTATAAGTTTGTCCCTAGCTTTCGCCTGTGTCCATGTCGCGTCTTGTGTAGCCGCTGCGCTCTTTAAACTCTCCTCCACCCACCGGGAGACGCCACGTTGCCATTTTGATTGCGGTTGCTGGACTGATCGGGTCGTGACGGTTAGCTAGGATCACAGTGTTTTGATATATTTGATTTTAAATGAACTCAAAGCGAGGTAGGTAATCTATTATTATGGTGGCAATTTGATATGATATTGTAGTTCTATAACAATTTTTATTTTTACTTTTTTAGTCCTAAAATGAGTGGACCAAATAAGAGAAAACGAACCTATAATTTGAACACAGACTGGGAGGAATCATATTGTTTCATTAATTTAAAAGGTAAATGCGTTTGCCTGTTGTGTGGCAGTAGTATCGCAGTGCCGAAAAAACATAATGTTGAACGTCATTTTCAGACAAGTCATACCACTTTTGATACGAATTATCCACTTAAATCTGAAGTAAGAAAGAAAAAAATAAATCCACTAAAATGAAGTTTAACTACTCAACAGACTGTTTTCACTAGACATGTGGAAAAATCTAAAAAAACCACTGCTTCTTTCAAAATTTCTCACATGCTCGCAAAGAAGAAAAAACCTTTCCAGGATGGTGAATTGTTCAAAGAAGCATTTCTGACTGCTGCTGATTGTTTGTTTGAGCAATATTCTAACAAGCGTGAGATTATGTCGGCGATACAAGACCTATAATTGTCAAATAACACAGTCACAAGAAGAATACATGCAATTTCAAAAGACTTGCAAACTCAGTTAAAGACTGACTTGGAAATATGTGACAGCTTCTCTCTGCAATTGGACGAGTCAACAGATATATCAGACACCGCACAGTTGGCAGTTATGGTGAGAATGGTATTTAGTAACTTCACCGTAAAAGAGGAGCTGTTGCAAATATGACCAATGAAAGGACAGACGAGAGGTGAGGATATTTCTAAAACTTTCAGAACATATGCCAGGTCGATAAACATGCCTTTGCATAAGTTGTCTGCGATAACTACTGATGGGGCACCAGCAATGGTTGGTAAAAACAAAGTATTTATTGCCCTTTGCAGGAAAGATGAATCATTTTCAAAATTTATGTCCTACCACTGTAATATCCATCAGGAAGCTTTGTGTTGTACAATACTGCCCTTTGAACATGTTATGAAAATAGTCACAAAGATAATCAACTCTATTTGAGCAGCTCCATTGCAACACTGACTTTTCAAGGCCCTGTTAGAAGCTACTGAAGATAAAGAACACAGTCTCATCCTGCATACTGAAGTACGTTGGCTCAGTAAAGGTAAAGTTCTTACAAGATCTGTGAACTTAATTGAAGAAATAAAAACATTTATACATGATAAAAATGAAAATTAGGATGAACTAACAGACTCTTGCTGGCTGGTGGATTTGGGTTTTCTTGCTGACACCATGGAAAAATTAGATTCTTTCAATTTGGAGTTG
>PVKE010029875.1:0-19950 GCA_004027555.1 Craseonycteris thonglongyai | reverse complement strand
GATTTATTTTATTGTTCTTGACAGAGACAGAGAGAGACAGAGAGAAGGGGGAGGGCCCAGAGCAGTCTCCATAGTTGTACATCATCGTTTTTGACATGGTTTCATTCCACACAGGTGGGCAGGGGCCGCAATGGGCAGGAACTGAGCTGGGGGCCTCCCACATGGGAGTCATGCCCTTTGAGCCAGAGGCTGAACTGGGTGGGGAGCAAGAGCTGAACTGGGAGCCTTCTGCATGGGAAGCACACCCCAGTTCAACATATGGGTCCCCATGGGCTGGGGTCAGGATTCCATCCTTGGTCCCCAGGGCTGCAAAGCAAGTGCTTAACCTGCTGAGCCAACCTGCTGAGCCATCTCAGCTTCCCCAGTATAAGCATTATTAAACACGGTCACTGCTGTTGAGTTCATAGTCTTAGAGATAAAACATTATTATAAACAAAATAATTATAATAAATGTAGTAAATACTATAATACAGGATGTATAGGAGGTCTGACAATTAAGTTCTCACACTTGCCACTGTGTGCTCATTTCAGCAACATTGTACAAGCAACTCAGTAAGGTTTCATAACCTTGGTGTATCTGTGTCTTATAGTTGTGTTCATGTCAACATGTGGTTGTGTCTTGCTGAGTGGCATTCATTATTATTATTATTTTTAAAGATTTATTTTATTGTTTTTGACAGAGACAGAGAGAGACAGAGACAGGCAGAGAGAGGGTGGAGGGCCCAGAGCAGTCTCCATAGTTGTATGTCATTAGTTTTCGACAGGGTTTCATTCCACACAGGTGGGTGGGGTTTGCACAGGGAGGGAACTGATCTGGGGGCCTCCCACATGGGAGGCATGCCCCCTTCAGCCAGGGGCCAAATGGGGGATGGGGGATGAGAACCAAACTAGGGATCTCTCACATGGGAAGCACACCTCAGTTCGGCATATGGGTCTGCACAGGCCATGGCTGGGATTTGATCCTCAGTCTGTGGGGCTGCAAAGTGAGCACTTAACCCACTGAGCCATTCCGGCATCTCCAGCATTCATTATTGTTGAGTGTTTTTGTGTGTCATTGCGAGAATGTTGGAACTTGAATTAATGAAACAAACATTAAATTAAACTTGGCAAGAGTAGAAGTGAAATCAGGGATGTGTTAGTCCAAGTTGATGATGATAATGCCATGAAAAAAATGGCAGTGTACAAATGGATTAAACATTTATCTGAGGGGAGAGAAATCATCACTGATGAAGAGAGGTCAGGACAGCCAGTAACAATCAGACCTGATGAAAACATTGCAAAAATTCATTGAACTGTGTGTCAAAATCATTGGCTGACTGTGAGAAGCATAGCAGACCAAATAAACATCAATAGAGAAACAGTTAGAAAAATCTTCACTGAAAATCTTGGCATGAGAAAGGCGTGTGCCAAAATTGTCCCGAAGAAACTCACCAATGAACAAAAGCAATGGAGATTCGAAGTTTACCAAGACCTTGTGGAGAAGCAAGACGATGTTTTTTGGGCTGTGCTCACTGGTAATGAAAAATGGGTGTACCAACATGACCCTGAAACAAAGCATCAAAGTGCACAATGGAAGTCAGCCAATTCTCCATGACCAACACAGTTCCGTCAGTCCAAATCAAGAGTCAAAACAATGTTGCTAACCTTTTTTGATATCAGAGGAATTGTTCATTATGAATTTGTACCAGTTAGACAGTCAACCAAGTTGACTATGTGGGAGTGCTGAAAAGACTGCATGAAAAATTGAGATGAAACAACCTGAACTTTTCTTTAACAACTCATGACTCTTGCATCATGACAATGCACCAGCTCACACGGCACTGTCTGTGAGGGAGTTTTTAGGCAATAAACAACTGTATTGGAACATCCTACCTACTCACGTGATCTGCGTCCCAATGACATTTTTCTTTAGTGGAAGATAAAGGAAATATTGAAAGGAAGATATTTTGATAACATTCAGGACACCAAGGGTAATATGTTGATGGCTCTGATGTTTATTCCAAAATAAAGGAGTTCCAAAATTGCTTTGAAGGGTGAACTAGGTGCTGGTGTTGGTACATAGCTTCCCAAGGGGAGTACTTTGAAGGTGACCATAGTGATATTCAGCAATGAGGTATGTACTACTTTTTCTAGGAGGAGTTCACAAACTTAATTGTCAGACCATGTACATGCCTTAGGAGTTCAGAAAAAAAAAATGAATATAGAGGTTGTGAACACGAGAAAAGAAAGGGGTGACACTGACATAGGGTCTTAAAGTATGAACAGGAATTTTTTTGTGTTGAACAAATGAGGGAAGGTTGTGGGGTGGAAGTCAAAGGACTTGTTGACAGAGGATGAGAAGACTCAGGCCTGATGTGCAGAAAGCTCTGCACAGGACACAGCCACCAGGTTGAAGAGGTAAAAGAAATGAGGACCCACCATTCACATAGCCTGGAAGATAGATGAGTCATGGCTCGTAATTATACTTTAATAATCATGCCCCAAATGTTGGCTTCCTGACACCAAGATTCTTTTACTACCCAAGTAGGGACATCTGTAGTAGGGGATTGTAATAATGATGCCACTCAATTGAATACTGGAAGTCTGTCATGGCACATAGCAGAAAGGGGAAAAAAAGAGGTACTCGTGTTAACTAGGATGATTTATCTTAAAATTTTTTTTTAAAGATTTATTTATTGTTTTTGACAGAGAGAGAGAGAGAGAGATACAGTCAGAGACAGAGAGAAGGGGGAGGGCCCCGAACAGTCTCCATAGTTGCACATCATTTGTTCTTCCACATAGTTTCATTCCACAGGTGGGAGTGGGGCTGCACAGGGCAGGAACTGGGCTGGGGTCTTGCCCTGGTGAGAACTGAACTGGGGGCACTCCCCAGTTCAGTATATGGGTCCGCACGGGCCAGGGCCGGGACTTGATCCTTGGTCCTCGGGGCTGCAAAGTGAGCACCTAACCCACTGAGCCATCCCGGCTTCCCCTTAAAATTTTTTATGTTTAAAAATTATTTTAAATTTTTTAATTAAAGCTACATACAATATTATATTGGTTTCAAGTGTACAACATAGTGATTAGACATAAATCTTACTAAGTAATCATCCTGATAAGTCCAGGACCCATCTGACAACATACATAGTTATTACAATATTATTGACTACATTTTTTATACTGTACTTTACATCTCTGTGACTGTTTTTATAACTAGCAGTTTGTCATTCTTAATCCGTTCACCTTTCCCACCCATCCCTCCATACTCCCCTCCCATCTGGCAGCCATAGAAAGTACCTCTCCCCGACATGCAATGATTTGTCTCCTATGGAGGGAGCTCCTCTAGAGCGATACTCTCAGCCTCTGTTCCCAGAAGAGAAATCAGTAATTTAGTCTGATGAGAAATTTGAGAAGAACATACTGAACATAATGGTTCAGCTTCTCCATTTCTTTGACAGTCAGGCTGAGAAGGGAATCATGTAAAAGGGGCTTGCCCCAGTGGGGGAGACCTCAGTTTTCCAGCTAAACCATAACTGGGTGAGTGGTGAGCCTCTTTCTGTTTCTGGAATTTACTGTTAGGAAGTTCATTTATCCAATGACAAAAATCACCTTCTCTAATATTAATTTTATTGACTTCTAACTTCTAATTGCTTTTAAAGTCAGGAGAGGGAAAGAGAGGGCTATTATCGATGATCCACAGAACTTCAGCATCTGATTGACTAGATCTAGATCAGGAGCCTTAAGAAATAGACAGAAAGTAGAATTTGGGAACTCAACTGACATGTGAAGTCGTTTATGGTGAAGCCAGCATTCGTTTTTTGTTTGTTTGTTTGTTTGTTTGTTTTAAGATTATTGTTTTGAGAGGTGAAAGAGAGAGAGAGAGAGAAAGAGAAAGAGAAGGAGGGGAGGGCCCATGGCAGTCTGCACAGTTGTACATCATTTGTTGTGACATGGGTTCATTCTACACAGGTAGATGTGGTGGGGCCACACTGGGTGGAAACTGAACCAGGGACCTCCCATGAAGAAACTATGCCACTGAGCCATCTTGGAGGTCACCAATTGGGCCACAGTTCAGCATATGGTGTTTGCATGGTTCAGGGCTGGGAATTGAACCCCAGACCTTGCGATTGTGAAGCAAGTGCTCAAACCACTGAGCTATCCCGGCATCCCCATAGCTTTAGGGTTTGTTTTTTTTTTAATGGAGTTTTTAAAATTTATTTATTGTTTTTTACAGAGACAGACAGAGACAGAGAGATACAGAGAGAAGGGACAGGGCCCAGAGCAGTCTCTATAGTTGTAGGTCATCAGTTTTCAACATGGTTTCGTTCCACACAGGAGAGTGGGGGCCACTCAGGGCGGGAACTGGGCTTTGGGTCTCCCTCATGGGAGGCTCAGCCCCTGGGGCCTCCCTCATGGGACGCATGCATCCTTGAGCCAGGGGCCAAACGGAGTGGGACAGGAATTGAACTGAGGGCTTCCCACATGGGAAACACACCTTAGTTCAGTATGTGGGTCCCCACAGGTAGGGATTCGATCCTCAGTCCCTGGGCTGCAAAGTGAGCACAACCCACTTAGCCATCCCAGCTTCCCCAGCTTTATGTTTTGACTTTAGAGTACTTAAATGGAAGAGATAATACAATAGGATATGTAATGGTATAAGGATCCACATACCCATCCCTGACTTAACAGCAACTTGGGGTCAATCATGATTTACATGTATCCCCTAACCCTTCCTCTAGCACCAACCCCCTCTGCTCCACATTGTACCTTATATAATTTTACTTGTAAATACTTCAATACATATATCTCTAAGAGATAAAGGCACTAAAAATTTGACTAGTTTTTATAACAAGAATTGTTTATTAATGCATTATTGTACAGTTAACAAAACTTACTGTACAGTTAACAAAACTAGAGGCATGTGATGCAATGGCTTAATAGTTAACATCTGTCTGCAGGCTTTATCAGCCCATAAAGTTATAATTTACTTTTTTTGTATGCCAGAGTATTTTATTGATTTTATCAGTTTATTTTCTGAGATCAGTAGCTAAGAACATCCTATTTCACCTCTACCAGATTTTGACTATACCTTCACCTGTGTGAGAATAAAAGACACTTTTAAAAACACAACCACACTATCATTATAGCAGCCAAAACTTATTTCTTTAATATCATATATCACTTAGCATTCTAATTTCTCAAATGGTCTCATAATATTTTTTCAGTTTGTTTTTGGAATCAGAATCCAATTATTAAAAAAGCCAGGATGGCTCAGCGAGTTATGCTTTCACTTTGCAGCTCCGGGGACCAAGGATCAAATCCCAGCCCTAGCCTGTGTGGACCCATATGCTGAACTGGGGTGTGCTTCCCATGAAGGAGGCCCCTGGTTTGGTTCTTGTCCCCACCCCCACCCCTGGTTAGGCCTCTGGCTTGAAGGGGCGTGTCTCCCATGCAGGAGGCCCACAGCCTGATTTTCATCCTGTGCAGCCCCTGCCCAACTGTGTGGATTGAAACCATGTCGAAAACTGATGATGTAAGACTGCTCTGGGCCCTCCCCCTTCTCTCTGTCTCTGTCAAAAACAATAAAAAAAAAATTCAATTATTAATAATAGTTTAGGGGAAGCCGGGATGGCTCAGTGGGTTAAGTGCTCACTTTGCAGTGCCGGGGACCAGGGATCGAATCCTGGCCCTGGCCTGTGTGGAACCATATGCTGAACTGGGAGCTTCCCCAATTCAGTTCTCTCTCTGTCTCTGTATCTCTCTCTCTCTCTCTCTCTCTGTCAAAAATAAAAATAAATAAATTAATTAAAAAAATAGTTTATAGGTTTCTTAGATCTCTTTTAATTTATATATTTCCCTTCTATCATTTTTTCTTGGCAGTTTATTGGTTGAGGAACATGGGTCACTTGTCCTGTGGAATGTCCTGCATTATGCATGAATCCCTATGATGTCACTGAAGATGTTTGTTTGTTTCACATATTGGTGAATTATTTTTCTTCTCTTCTTTTTTATTTCCCAAAGATTCACTTTTATTGCTTTTGACAGAGAGAGAGAGAGAGAGAGAGAGAGAGAGAGAGAGATACAGAGAGAGAGATACAGAGACAGAGAGAAGGGGAGGGTCCAGAACAGTCTACATAGTTGCACATCATTGGTTTTTCTACATAGGTTCATTGCACAGGTGTGCTCGGGGCTGCACAGGGCAGGAACCAGGCTGGGGCCTTACCCCAGCGAGAACAGAACTGGGGTCACTCCCCAGTTCAGCGTATGGATCAGCATGGGCTGGGGCTGGGATTCGATCCTCAGTCCCCAGGGCTGCAAAGGGAGCATTTAACCCACTGAGCCATCTCGGCTTCCCCCGAATTTTTTTTTTAAAGATTTATTATTTTGTTTTTGACAGAGAGAGACAGAAAGAAACAGAGAGAGAATGGGGAGGGCCCAGAGCAGTCTCCATAGTTGTACATCATTAGTTTTTGATATAGTTTTATTCCACACAGGTGGGCGCGGGGCCTTGCAGGGCAGAAACTGGCATGGGGGATCCCGCATGGGAAACACACCCTGGGTGGGAACCGAACCTGGGGTCTCCCACATGGGAAGCTCACCCCAGTTCAGCATATGGGTCTACACGGGCCGGAGTCGGGACTTGATCCTCAGGCCTCAGGGCTGCAAGATGAGTGCTTAACCTGCTGAGCCATTCTGGCATTGCTTGCTAGTGAATTGGTATTTAGTTCTGGAGACTTGATCAGATTCATATTTGATTTCTGATTTAACCTCTCTGGGGTAAAGAACTCACTTCCCTGATAAATTTGAAAAGAATAAATTGGGCATACTCAATATTATTTCTCTGATTTTTTCTCTTCAGCCAGACTCTCCCAAGGTACACACATTCTGCTTTTCTTCTCCATGAAGTAAAATTTAAAGGGGTCTTCCCAGGATATCAGCAGGGGTCAGGGTGTGGGAAGGAGAGCTATAGCTTTCTTGTACTGTCTGTGAGTGGGTGGGTTAGTGTCCCTATTCATGGGGTTCAGTATCAAGAAGCCCACTTACATTTTCCCCTATCAACTTTATCAGTAGTATTGTTATTTTGATCTCTCATTTGCCTTAATCTTTTGCATTATTTTTCAATTGACTCAGAACTTGGGCAGGAGATAGGGGGCACTAATAATCACTAATGATGGATAGACTAGTTACTTTGATTAGATAAGCCTCTGTGCATGCCTTGCCCAAAGATCCTGTAAGAGTTGCCATACTTACCACGTTCCCCTCATTCCTTCAGTCCTGGGCAACAGCAGATTGGACCTGATACAAGGCTTTCAGTTAGATTTCTACTCTCTTTATCTCTCAAGAAATTCTACTAAGACATAGTGACTGTATCACTAGGCACTTGAGCTGAATTGGGATGGACATATTCTCACCATGTGCATTGCTGATAAGTAAGGAAAGAGCCAGCTTCAGGGAAGTAGCATGCAATAGGCCCAAGGAGAAAAGCAGAGCTAAGAGATCAGAGGCCTCTGGGAATCAGAGGAAGAAGCCTGGCTTGCTGACCTCCTTGTTCTAGTTTCCCAGGCCTTTCTTGCTATTAGATTCCATGATATGGTCACTTGACTCTAAGTCTATGAGATGGAGGGAATTGTCCTCACTAGAATTGCTGAAGAGAGAACACTGTAGTGTCTTTGAAGAACTTTCATGACAGGCTCATTTGAGGTAGAACCTGAGAGGCCAAGGGATCTGAATATGAGCAAAACATCTTCAGGATAAAGAAAAAGCATTTGCTGATTATTCTGGAGAGGGAGGGAAGAAAGAGAGTAGGGGTAGAAGGTGTGGCATTGATGTGACAGGTCCCAATACCAACCTTCCAAACTTTCAGAGTTCTTGTCTCTTGCTAAAGTGACCAGATTTTAACATTGGTAAAGCGGGACACCATTGACAGGGGGGAGAGGGGGTTCTTGATTAAAAATTTGGTCTATCTCCTGCCATTCCCTAGCTTGTCGTGCATTCTTTCCAAAAATCGGGACTTTTTAAAAATGCCGCGGGACGCGGGACAAATTTTTAAAAAGTGGGACATCTGGCCACCTTCCGGCCTTTCTTGACGTAAGAAATCGCCCATGTTCCTAGTAAAAAGTGACAGAAGGGCTGTGCTTGACACCGGATTCATGCAGAAGAAGGGAAGCAGCAATAGGGAGTGTGGAGGCTCTGAGGTGTGTGTGAGCTGAGGCTGTATCACAGTGTGTAGAACTTTGGACTTGAAACTGGGGTTTAGGTCTAATTGTATGACCCCTGGTGACATTCAGTGGCCAGTTTTCCTCCCTTTCTCTTTCAGAGAGCAATGTCTTCTGATCTACATGAAGACCCAAAATCTTCAGTCTTATTGCCCCTCAAATTTGTCATCTCTGCAGTGCTGTCCTATCATTGTGGTTATTTTCACTCTGCTCTCAGTTTGGCCTGTCACCACCAGGAGCTCTGCACTATAGCCCAGTTAGGGTCTCTCTCCAGTAAATCAAAGGAGGACATGGTTGTGCAGATCTTTCTTCCTTTTACAGTTCTCTCCTTTCAGTTTTTCCAAAATTACCAACAGCCTAAGTGGTTATACGCATACAGGTTATTTCTTTAACAGTTGAGGAAGTTTCAGAAGGGAAATTCAATGACAAAGAGGGGAAAAAGCACTCCTAACTTAGACTTTTTCTTTACCTTTCAAAGGGATGGTATTTATAAATTAAATCCTTCACAAGCTCACTGGCTTTTAGACATACAGCTTTACTTCTCCATGGGCTCACCTTTGAAAATTTGCTCCATCTAAAACTCCACCAACTTCCACACCTATCACAGGAAGAAATCCTACTTCTTTATTCTCTTTCACCACACTTTTTCAACACCAAAGTCCCAAATCTGAGTGTGCCAATTTGAGATGGGCCCCTAAGACTTCAACCAGTTAAAAATGATGCCTATTGTCATCTAAGTCCTGCAGAATTGTGTGTATAGGAATGGGGATGGAAGTGGGGAGAAAAATAACCTCTGGGTCTTTCTAGCCAGATTTTCTTTTAAATATTTCTACATGTGTGAGAGGAAATCATCTCAATTAATTTAATTAAGAGAATTGTTATATTAGCTCTTCCACTTCTCACAGGAACAGGCATTCATTTTTAGAGAGTACAATCTAAGCCCATATTGAAAAAGGATCTATTTCCTCAATTAGAAGGGCATCTTGCCTTTTCCCCAGAGTTACTGGGCCCCATTATTGTGCAGAAAGGAGGTCTGGTTTCTTTCCTGATCTGCCCGGGAAGTTATTGAAATAATAAGTAAGCGATGTCATCCTTTAATGGCTCCTCCCTTTTGTTAATTCAGGAAGGGCTCCAGACTCAATAAATTGCTTCAGCACTCTGTTGTAGGGAGTGGGGTGGCTGCCAATTCTTTTACAATGGACCCTCTTCACTTAAATTAATGTAGATAGTTTCTGTTCCTTGCAACCACCTGATCCTCGTCCAGAAGAGAAATGAATTCTGGCAAGTAGGTTTGCAGCAACAGCGCCTCAAAAGAATGTGGGTCCTGTTCCTAGCATCACTGCATATGAAAATTTTCTCAGTCTAAGAAAAGCAATTAGAGTGGACTTTGCTCATTGCAAAAAAGTGATGCCTGAGGAGGATCCACTATAACAGAGGCCTGGTGAAATACAGGTAGAAGGTGAGGTACGCCTGGCCTGACTTCATATTCTGCCATATCTGGTGATAAATGTTAATTAAAACATTAGCACAATTTTAGGCTGATTCACCAAGGGTGCAGACTCTTCTGGTATGAAGGTTTGGGTCAGTTCACCTGGTAAAGAAAACCTAGTAAGTGAACTTTCCAGCCTTCTGACAATACCTGGACAGAGAACAAACAAAACAGAGACCAGTTTTACTTCTTACACTCAACCATTGATTTCTTATCTAGTTGGCATATTTCAATTCAATTTCAGCTTATTTTTGTTTTAGTTTGTATATGGTGAACTCAATCTGTTTTCTGAGGTTTTTAACTCTAGTCTTAACCTACATCCCCCACCCCCTTCTTTCTTCTCACAATATTTGACATTTTAAATCTTCCCTGTTTATTTTCCCCTCTTATTTCTAATGGTTCCAGACAGATTAAAGGGTGAGAGAGGGAATTCCTAAATCAGAGAACACAGCTCTGGTCAAGGATTAGATAGCATAGGCTACTTTCTGAGAGACAGACGATGTGAGAGAGTTGAGGGTCTTTCTGTACAACTCCCTTCCCAAGATCCAGGTCTGGCAAGGTTTGCACGCTGTGTAGGTAAGACACAGGGTTTCCCTAAGGTAATTGCTTTCAGTTTCAAACAAGATACTATGGCTTTGACCTCTTGGGGCGTCTTCTAGAAGCTAAGGCCCTGGATGGAGCCTGGGATCATAGAAAAAGCTTTACTCTTGCCTCCCCCTCACTCACTTACGTAGATAAACAAATCAGGGACTGTGGGAAACCTAAAGCAGGGAGTTGCTTAGAGAGGATGATATAGACATAAAGCAAAGCTGTGCATTGATTTCTCTCATTTCTCAACTTTTGTTGTTGGGATCTCACCATAATCTGAGGACTCTCTTTCAGGTTTGGCACGTCTAGCAATGAATGTGATGGTGACTCCTCTTGGATTGGTTGTGCAGCTTCAGGGAAAGTCAAGGAGCATCAGTTAAATAAGCAGGGTTCAATACTCCAAACACCATAGCTCTGGCCTGTGACAAGGTTCAGTATACTTATTGCGTGTCCCCAACTCCTGTTGTTGATTCTCACGGGTCTCTCTCCAGTTGTTACATCAGAAGCAGAGGCTTAACTCTCATTAACACATTTATTCCCAAAGCTGTCATTGCAAGCATGATCTACTTACTGGTGCTCTATTTTGCATAGCAAAACAAACTTTTTTTTTTTTTATTCGACAAATTTGTGTTGGGCCCTTTAGTGCTCTAGACTCTTCTGCAGTGGACACTTGTTATTAAAGCTAAAAACTAAAATATTTGTGGTAACCAGTTATAGATAAGTGCAAAGTTACATTTACTTTTTTAGTTCAAAATAGCATGCTCCAAACTAAACAGACTCATCTTTCTCATAACCTCACATCACTTTTCCAGGGTGAGGAAGGCTCACAGTAAACATCCTGATCATTTTCAGTATATAGACAGAAGGGAATCTTGTTACTTCATCAGACATAATTTTTAAAGTACTTCCCCCCAAAGGATAAAACCAGTAACAATAAGATTCCCATAATCCATAAAAGTAAGCTATGTTGGAAGGCATATATTTTTGAGAGTGCTAATCTAGGTCCTGATGCATTTCAGACCATTTCAAAAACTGCTTTCCTATATCCTTATATACCAATTTAAAGTGGTCCCAAATGCTGATGGAAGAAATCATGTCTTTATTAATTGCCCTGTAATTTCATTCATATTAGTCATTTCTTTCTTTCTTTTTTTAAAGATTTATTTTTGTTGTTTTTGACAGAGAGAGAGAGAGAGAGAGAGAGAGAGAGAGAGAGAGAGAGAGAGAGAGAGAAATACAGAGACAGAGAGAAGGGGGAGGGCCCCGAACAGTCTCCATAGTAGCACATCATTGGTTTTTCCACATAGTTTCATTCCACAGGTGGGCGCGGGGCTGCACAGGGCAGGAACTGGGCTGGGGTCTCGCCCCGGTGAGAACTGAACTGGGGGCACTCCCCAGTTAAGCATATGGGTCCGCACGGGCCGGGGCCGGGATTCGATCCTTGGTGCCCGGGGTTGCAAAGTGAGTGCTTAACCCACTGAGCCATCCTGGCTTCCCCATATTAGTTATTTCTTGTTAAGATGTAGTTTTCATACAAGATGGAAGATTACTTTGTCTCATCTCTCAGAGAAGCCTGTGGGATTGTTATTAGTAACATTTGGGGTGACTCATCCACCCCATGGAGCAGTAATAACTTGAGGTATGTGGCCTAACACGTGGCTACTTGCCACATGTGGCTGTTATACTCCTGAAGTGTGGGTTGTGTGACTGAGGACTGAATTTTAAATTTAATTTAATTTAAATGATGAAATTTAAATTTAAACAGCCATATGTGTCTAGTGGCTATCACATTGGACAGTACAAGGCTAAAGAAATCCTTAAATTTAGGAAAGTGGGTTTTAGGTTTTAGGTCACCCTACTTATACCAGGCTTTATGAGGTGGTACTCTAATCTGCTTTCCTATGAATACTTTAACTCCTAACTTAAGTGCAAAGAGCAGTTTTCATTCTTTCTTTGAGGATTCACATTGTAATTCTACAAACTTCATAAGCACTGCAGCATTTAGACATTACATTTAAAAAAAAGATTTATTTTATTGTTTTTGACAGAGGAGAGAGAGAGAGAGAGAGAGAGAGAGAGAGAGAGAGAGAGAGAGAGAGAGAGAGAGAGAGAGAGAGAAGGGGGAGGGCCCAAAGCAGTCTCCACAGCTGTACGTCATCAGTTTTCAATATGGTTTCATTCCACACAGGTGGGCGGGAGGCCGCACATGGTGGGAACTGGGCCAGGGGCCTCCTGTATGGGAGGCATGCCCTGACAAGCTGGGGGCTGAACTGGGGGCTGCCCACATAGGAAGCTTGCCCCAGTGAGAACTGAACTGGGGGCAACTCCCCAGTTCAGCATATGGTTCTGCATGGGCCAGGGCCAGGATTCAACGCTCAGGCTCTGGGGCTACAAAGCGAGCACTTAACCCACTGAGACATCCAGCATCCCCAACATTACATTCTTCTGTCCTTATATATGTTCCCATTCTAGTTGGAGCCATGCAAGTATTATATATGATTTTCTTAATATCTTATGCCAATTTTCCAGTTGTGGAAGTAAAAATGAATAAATATTTGTCTTTCCTTCTCTTTCTCTCTCTCTCCTTTCTTCCCCCCACTCCCTTTTTAATATAAATCTTTAGCCCATATCAATAGGACAGGTTCAGCCTCCTCCTATATTCTCCCCTCCTGCGTTAGCTTTCCCAGCAAACTGACCTTTGATTGAATCTACTTTGCTGGGACATGACTCCAAGACTAGCTCCTCTTCCTCCCCAGGACTCTTTTGTTTGATGCAGGTCCTGAAGCAGTCTTCTGCACAGTGATGAGGCTGCAGTGCCTTGCTCATTGGCCCATCCATTGTGTGGCTTAGATGCAACTTAGTGACAGGAAGGCTATCTTAAATCCTGTGCCCTGTCTTTGTCAGTTAATATTTCCTTCATTCAACTCTCCACCACAAGGAGGAATCGTAATTAAGCTGTAGCTCCCACAAATAGGCAAGCGGAATAGCTGGTGGTCGATTAACCTTGCATAGTACATTATCTCCAGGGGACTCAGTTGGTTACTAACCATCGCACTTAACTAAATGGGGTTTTGATACCAAAAAGCTGAGGCACCAGTGCCAAAGACCATTCTACCAGTTACGAATCGTTCCTATTGATGAACAAATATCCAAACCTATAGAAAAGTTTTATAAGAGTTTATTTGAGCCAAGTTTTTGAGGACATGCCTTCAAACAATATCTCAATAGACTGAGAAAGCACTCTGGAGGATGGCAGTTTTGCAGTTCACTTTATGTATTTAGAGTGAAAGAAGAAACTGTAAAAAGGTACATGAAATCCACTGGTGGTAGATTAAGGACATAGTAGAAAGCAAAGCTGGGAAATTTCTAGGATTGAATAAAAAGCAAAATGGGGGAACACACACTTCTTTTGCATTGGTGGGTCCAGGATAGTTAATAATTACCACTTATAGCACATAAAGATGGTATTTGGGGAACAGGATAACAATGAAGGGTCCTGTGGTCTCATGTGGTGGTGGTCTTATGCTGTGGCACCTGAGGTTGTGCCTTTGAGGGGGTCCAGAGAAGAAAATTACTCTGACATTTCAAAGGTATGCATGAGAACAATGGCCAGGACTTACTTAAGGTAAAGATTGGCCTTTGCTATAGACCTGGGATGTAACTACCCACTTTGACCTGCCCAGTTAGGAATACTTTTGGTTACTTTTGTGCGGTTACTTTTGGTTACTGAGCTTGTCAGGCCTGCCATATGCCCCCCTTGAGCTTGTCAGGTTTCTTCCCTAGCCCCCACCCCCACTGTTTTGGTTCTCATCCTCACCTTTGGATTAATTGGGTAAGCTTGCAGACCTGTTGTTATAGGGCTTGCCACTCCTAAGCCAATACCTGAGAGACAAGGTTGATGGAAAGAAAAGCAGGTTTATTCAAAATGCCAGCATTTTGGGAGGATGTGGGAATCTTGTTCAAAACCCATGTAGTCCATCCTAGCATAGTGAAAAGATTTTATAGGCACATAAGAAGAGGCAGATCAAAGGAAAAGTAGGGACAGGGGGAGGTGGTCTTGGGCAAGGAGGTTTGAAGAGGGAAATCTTTAGTTGTTGAAAAAACAGGTGTCTGGAGGCAGTAACTTCAAATTGATGCAGATTTCCGAGGTAGCCTGCGATCCTGAGGAGACAAATCATTAAGGCTAGTTGTCCTGTAAATTAGTGAGGTAGACATTTGGTTTTGATGTAAACAGAGTTATTGAAACTGAAATATATAGGGTCTTGTCTTAACAAGAGTCATTGCAACTGGTATGCAAACAGTGATCAAAGCTGGGAGGAGGGGAGGGGAGCAAAGCAAAGCAAAGCAAAGAACTCTTAAACTGTTTTAAGCTAAATTACATTGTCAAACCAAACTAAGCTTAGAGTATTGAATCCTGAAAATAAATGTACAATGCCACCCTTGTACTATTAAAATATTTTCCCCTTTTCAAATTCTCTCAACTGCCAGACCTGGCTGGTTTAGTGAAAAGATTATTATACATATGGTCTGGTTCTGAGAGCTTTCTCTTCTGCTTCTAAAATCCATGAATCCAAACAGGATAAAAAATATTCAGTAGGGTATTTTGTGTGGTGCAACCTCACTAAACCTTGCCAGCTGCCTTCCAGTGGGCTGGGATGGAAGAGCCAATGCTATTCTTTGCCCAGGGCAGGCTCATGTCTTCTCCTTTTGTTGAGTTGATTAGCTACTATCTTTTCTTTGGACCCCCCCATCCCCCAAAGATAGTTATTTTTCAAATAAAATCTCCTAAGTAAACACTATCCAACTAATGTAGTGCTAAATATCATGTCATATTATTTCCTAATTGTGGTAGGTAGTGGGTGGTTCATAATGACTTCTTCCTTGGGCCCAGCCCCAGATACAGGGGAATGTTTATACTAAGATAAAAGTTGTTTCAGGACTCTAGTTATATATAACTTTTCTGTAAGTCACCACTGGTCTAAAATTGCTACCCATGGCATCTTGGTCAAGATCATCCTTAGTGTTCCATTCTACTTCTCAGTCTAGAGGGATGCCTATGAGATGTAGGGAATATCTAATGATCCGCCCTGTCCTTTACTATGTGGGTAGCAATACGTGCTCCTGGATTAGACGCTGTAGTTGAGAAATGCCCATTCACTTAAGGCAGAGGGCTGTAGTGGCTTTAGTGGTGGCTCCTCAGTGATTTGCCTAAGAATGCAAGCTCCCCCACAATAGCCCACTGAATACAGAGAAGTTCAATAGAGTCTATTCAGTCACTGCTTCTAGGTTTTTTGCCTTTTGGAATGTTCCAGAGCCCAACACCCACATCCTGACAATTGGCTCCAGCAGCAATTACATGCTGCAAAAATCTGGACTCCTGCCAACCTCTGTCAGTTCTCAGGAGCATGGTGCTCTAATGCGCCCAGTGTGCCTTGGCCAAAACATCCACCCACAGCATGTTGATTGATTGATTTGGTTGGTAATAATGCTTTTCTTTTTTGCCTCTCATTTTCTATTGCCCCAAACTTTAGCTCTTTTAAGAGCCAGTGGCATAGAGCTCTTATTGTGTGGAATGGCCGTACCTCTTCTGTAGACAGGATGTCTATGACAAAGGGTGGAAGGCAGTGCCTGTCCACTGATGCTCATTCCCTTTAAAAGGTGGTTCTGCTGTGCTGCCTGTTGTACTTTTGGTTCAAAGGTTAAGTCCCTGGAGGATGCCCCAGTTTGTCTGGCTGCTGCAAGTTAGGCTCAGGGTCGCGGTGTCTCTTGTGCAATTAACTCACATAGCTACCTCTTATCCTTTCTTAGAGTCCTTTCCATTTACTAAACAAAGACTATTAGTCTGTATTGCTATGTGTGACCAAGGATTCCAGTTTATCAAACAACACAGAAACCTCTGGTTGTTAATGGGGTGCAGACCCTCCTCAGCAAGGTATCTAGGTTCTTGGTGTTTTGGACAAAGAATTGAGTGAGATAGGAGTGGCCCAAGTAGGCATGTGGCTCAAGAGCAGGATGACAAGGCTATAGTAGCTTTTGTTCTTTTTAGTTGTAAGGGGTTACATTTATCTGGGCGTGGAGGCTTTTGATTGGTATCTTTGATTGACAGGAGGTTGTTAAATAATTTTTTTTTTAAGATTTATTTTATTGTTTGAGAGAAGGTGAGAGATAGAAAAGGGGAGAGGGTCCAGAGCAGTCTCCATAGTTGTACATCATTAGTTCTGACATGGTTTCGTTCACACAGGTGGATGTTGGGCCATGCCGGGCAGGAACTGAACCAGGGGCCTCCCACGTGAGAAGCAAGAACCTTCACTGCTGAGCCATCCTGGCAGTTATCACTTGCCTCAGCTCAGCATATGGAGTTTGCACTGGCTGGGCTGGGAATCAAACCCTGGACCTCATGATTGCGAGGCAAGCACTCAACTGCTGAGCTATCCTGGCGTCCCCATATATAATCTTTTCTTGACTATGAATGTACCTTCCCAGAATTCGGTCTGTTATAATGATATTAATGAGTTTTCAGGCATATGCAAGATAGTATAATGATGGTATAATGAGACTCAGGTGAGATGAAGGTCATTGTAACCCTTACTACACGCGCAGGCATTAGTGTAAGGTGACCAGACATCCCGCTTTTGGCGGGACAGTCCCGCTTTTTAACAATTTGTCCCGCGTCCTGCGACGTTTTAAAAAAGTCCCGATTTTTGGAAAGAATGCACGACAAGCTAGGGAACGGCGGGAGATAGACCAAATTTTTAATCAAGAGCCCCCTCCCACCCCGGTCAATGGTGTCCAGCTTTACCAGTGTTAAAATCTGGTCACCTTACATTAGTGACCAGTTTAAGCCAGCAGGTATTTTGTACCATTTAACTTCCCCATTGTGGTTAGTGGTAACTGTAGATAAGGGAAGGGTCTTGGCGGAGAAAGGGTGGTTGTCTGTTCTTATGGCAGTCATTCTCTGGGATGTGTAGGATGTCTCAGACATGTCAGAGACCCATTTCCTACCTCCAGCTGCCTGCCTCATGGTGATTCTTTCCCTTGGCTTCTGGTAGTAAGCCAGCAACTATCTTTCAAAAGCGGTATACTCAGATGCTGGAATCATTGACTTAGCCAAAAAATCCTAAATATAATACTTCTGCTATATTACTTCTTCTAAGATCTGCTGTCCCTCCCCCATTCCCCAAATTATCTTGGTAGGAGAGGCAAAAGTCACAGAGACCTCAAGTCTCATCTTTCTTTCTGACTTACAGGGCCCAAGAGGGAGAGGTGATTAGGTTGTGGCTTGTAACTTGACAAGGGCCAGTTACTAAGGCTTCCCTGAACCCTATTCAAATTATGTGGCCTTTTGGATAACCCAAGGTATGAAGTGTCTGAGAATTCAAGGGGAAGCATATGCTGACTCCAAAGCCCAAACACTTCCATGAACAGCTGTTCTTTGATGTAGTGGGAGGGAGTACATGTTTCACTACCTGTCATTGGTTGAAGTACTGCTACTCCAGGAAATTTCTGCCTGCTAGATCACTCCTGGCTAGTCTCTAGACTTGAGGGCACATACTCACCTGCCTTGATTATGATGTTAAGATCTGCAGTGTCTCCACCACTTTTGTTTGCAACATTTATAGAGCCCACCTGGCCACTGAGAAAAGAATAAAGAAAACAAAGATGCATTATGACATCATCTAAGGCACTGAAACCTGATCTGTCCCTTTCAGAGGTTTCCTTTTCCCTCCTCTTGACACAGGGCCACCCTTGAGCAGATTTTCTTAGGTAGATATATTGGATGCAGGTCCAGCCCTGTGAAAGGTGTAGTGAAAACAAACCTTTTCCTATAGGATGCTATGTTCTGAAAATAGGATGGGTCAATGTATAAAAGGAACACTTGAAAAACAGGGGGGTGGGGGGAAAATACCTTGTAGTTTTAAAATCAAAGGTCCTTGAATCATGGATCTAGAAATCATATCTCCCTCTTTCTACCCCTCATAGACCTAGCCTTTCCCTTGGTAATCAGTAACTGGCAACAAAAGAAAATAGGTCAGATATTACTAATGGTCACAAGGTCTGGACCTCTGACAGGCTAAAGATAACGTCTTGACCTGTTATGTTTCAGCTCCTGAACCCTAAGGTGAAATGACATCCTGGCTACTTTCCCATGAGACCAGACAGAGGGATGTCAGAGCTCAGAGCTGTCCTCAAGACTTGAAATCATGTATTACCCTTATCTCACTTCCAACCAATCATCTTCCAGCACAATGCCAAACCCCCTAACCCATGGTTTTGTGATTATGTGCTATGTAATTTGTAACCTACACATCAAGAGGAGTCAGAACTTTTAGGACATTAGCTCCCCATACTCTGGATTGGCCAATTTAGCATTAAAGTATTTTTCTTTCCACATTACAAACTCCTGCTTGTGCATTTCTTTTGGGCCAGTGTGTGCAGGCCCGAGTAACAGTTTTTTAAAGCATTTGTTAGCTCAACCACTATGGCATTCCACTAATTTTTTTTTTTCTGTTAGTACTTTTATTTATTTTTTATTTATTTATTTATTTATTTTGCTTTTTAATATTATTATATTTTATTGTTAAATTTAATGGGGTGACATTGGTTGGTAACAATTAGATAGTTTCCCGATGTACAATTCCACATCACATCACCCATGCATCGCATTATGTGCCCAGCTCCCAGAATCAGGTCCCCCTCCAACCCCATATATCTGGTGCCCACTCCCCCCTCCCCACACAACTCTCCTTCTCCCTTCCTCCCTCCTCTCCAGGTAAACACCAAACCATTGAGTTTGTCCATAATGCGGGTGCCCTCTCCCACCTCCCCTCCCTCTCTCCCTCCCCACTCCTCCCCTTCCCTCAGGCAATCACCAAGCTATTGAGTATGTCCATAGGTCTCTGTGTCTTTGTAACTTTCAGTTTTATATTCCACCTATAAGTGAGGTCATATTTTTCCGGACTCTTTCAGTCTGACTTATTTCGCTTAATAAGATGGTCTCTAGATCCATCCAAATGACTGTATTTCATCATTTCTTATCGCTGAGTAGTATTCCATTGTGTAAATGTACCACATCTTCTTTATCCAGTCATCTACCGAAGGGCAATTTGGTGGTTTCCATGTTCTGGCCACTGTGAACAGTGTTGCGATGAACATGCGGGTACAAACATCTTTAAAGACTAAGGTTTTCAGGTTTTTTGGGTAGATGCCCAGTAGAGGGATGGCTGGGTCATATGGTAATTCCATTCGTAATTTTTTGAGGAATCTCCATACAGTCTTCCATAGTGGTTGTACCAGTTTACATTCCCACCAGCAGTGTATGAGGGTTCCTTTTTGTCCACAGCCTCTCCAGCACTTGTTATCCCTCATCTTGTTGATTATAGCCATTCTAACAGGTGTAAGATGGTATCTCATTGTGGCTTTTATTTGCATCTCCCTAATTGCTAGCGAAGTGGAGCATTTTTTCATATATCTGTTGGCCATATGTATGTCTTCCAGAGAGAAGTGTCTGTTAAGGTCATCTGCCCATTTTTTAATTGGATTGCTTGTTTTTTTCTTGTTGAGTTGTACAAGTTCTTTGTATATTTTTGATATTAGCCCCTTATCAGAGGCATTGTTTGCAAATATTTTCTCCCAGTTGGTTGGTTGCCTCTTTGCTTTGTTGATGGTTTCCTTTGCAGC
>PVKE010029874.1:0-13995 GCA_004027555.1 Craseonycteris thonglongyai | reverse complement strand
GCTTTCTCTCATTTTTTGTCACTGAACTCTGTGTCTATAGTAACATTCTCACTCCTATTTTCTACTTGTGTTAAGATATGGAAACCAGGCAAGCAAGTTATTAATTTATATGAAAATAAAAAGTAAAAAAATACTGAGTTTTAGCTTTTTAACAAATGTACTGGCCTATTCCCAGCTTCCTAGAAATAAACCATGTTAAAGCACTCAGTATACTATAAAGCACTAAATGATTTAATACTCTTATGCTTATTTTTGCTAATACTTTGTATAACCAATGTTACTAAATAGGTAAAAAGTCATGCAGTAAGAATTTTGAACATCTGTTTAACCCACAGAGCCCCTTAATTTACTATTCTTTATACTACCCAGCTAAATGGGAAGCTGTGGTATAAGTAACTCACAGACTAAAGAGAGCTTTAATGTGACTGCTATACATTAAACGATAAAATAGTGTTTAATATTTTTGACCAAATCTTATTATTCTTCAACTCTTTTAAACTTAAACCCTAAAGGAAAAAAATAATATTGACATTATAGAGCACTTACTATTTTCTAAGTGATTTACCTGTTTTAACCCATGTAATGTTTTCAACAAAACCTATGAAGTCAGTACTATTACTATTATCCCCATTTTATAGATGAAGAAACTGAGGTAGAGAATTGCTGTGTAACTTCTAAGGTTACAAAGTTTACGTGGCTCAACTCGGGGTTGAGTCATGAGATCAATTTAGCTTCACTAAGCACACTGCCTCATCCCAAAAAGTTAGTGAGTGATCAATTTTTATACCTGCAAACTCAAGCTATTTAAATATAATTTTATACCATTTGTAAAATTATTTCTGGGAAAACAAACCATTCATTAAAGTTTGCTAAATTATAAAAATTTAGATAAAAGGCTACTCCGTGAACTTTATATTTATTTAAAGATAAGTATAAGAATCTCTCTTTTTTTCCCCCCCTTTGTCTTTCTCAACTCTTAGTATAATGTATGAAGGCAAATTTGTCTTAAAGAAAAAACTGTTCCCTTATCATTCTGACCATGTGTCCAGTTTCAAATTTTAAATACCAGCTTTTCGACAGGTTACAGGGAAAAAAAACAAAACTAAAGCCAAGTGGGATTAAATATGCTGCTATTATGAACATTTAAAAGCTACCAGTTTCCTCATGTATAAAAAGATGAAATGGGCTAAAATGTCTCTAAGATCTCTTCTTGTGCGGGAGTTCTATGAATTTAAAAACAGAAGGTAAAGGGTCTCTCAGAACATACCTTGAGTATTCTTGAGGATATGGGGAAGAATACCAGGTGTGAATTTCATACTTCCCAAACTCAATGACAGAGGGACAGCGGACTTGTGGATCAGGGGGACCAGTCACTCCAACTTTCTGTGTAGGCAAAAAATACATTACAAAAGTTAGCTAAATTAAGTACACCGAGATAGATAACAAAATAAGCAAAACAAAACAATCTGAATCTAAATGTTATCTTCTCAGGATTCCACAGGAGAAATTAAAAAAAAAGAAAGAAAGCCAGGAACAAGCTAATACGTTTTGAAATAAGTTGAATTATTCCTAAGAGAACCCAAATGAAGAACAAAAATGATAATCTCTTAGAGCCAGAAATACTTGGTGTCATGAGTTTTTCCATATTTAATAATACTGTGAATATTTTCCTCAACTAAACTCATGCCCTTAATAACTTAGTTATTAAAGAGAAACTGCTGGCATTTGGGAATATAAGATAAAGAATTGTTTTTAACGAGTGAGGAGGAGTTCTGTACACGTGGCTCAACTAACAACATAGAAATGACCTACTAAACATGTGAGCACATACAGAAAAGAGTGGTTTTCTGGTTTAGGAAAGTAGATATTTAAGAACAATATAAAAAGAATATGGCAAATCAAGTATCAAAAGTCTTCAATTCATTTTAAAATGCCCCTAAAATTCCCTTCATTGGTAGCTCTTCACAGATTTGACAACAGGAAAAAAAAAATACTGTTATACACAAAACTGGTTTCCCTTTTATCTACCTTCTGTTTATCATAAAAACAATCTCTATGCCTCCATTCCTGCAATAATCTGAATAATTACATTATCTAAAAAAGAATAACTTGTAAAGCCTTTATGACTTCCATACCAGCAATTCCAATACAAGCCATTGCTAAGGACTAAAGATCAGGTTTTAAAACCTTGAAATTCAACAGCAATTTGATTCACTCTGCACCCAATACAGCAACATATTTATATATACATACACATATGTGTGCATACTATACTATGTATATAATGCATGTATATGTGCTTTTATCACAGATATTCTATAAACATTAAATGACTTAAGAAAAAGACAGAGCTACAATTTTAGCCTAATCAAACCCAAGTATTAATAACTGTTCATCAAAAGACCTACCAAAAGTATCCAACTTTATGCTTTAAAAAGCACTGAAAGATCATTAAAGTCACTCATTGAAGCTGGACACACACACATACACACACACACACACATCACCCCTACTCCCCTTCTACAAAACTAAAAAGGTCATAGGCTTTTTAATGCACATTTAAAACAGAAATTCATTTAAGAAGCTTCTTCACCACAATCATTTGAGCACTCTCCCTGGCCTTTCTGTTTTCTTGCAGAAAAAGCCAAGGGACTTATCTCAGGTTTCACACTGGAATACAGCCAGGTGAAACCTCAACCTTTTCCTTAGACACCATGAAACAAAAGACAAACAACTAATAGTTAGATAAATTGTGTTATAACACCAAAGCATACTGGGGCTCTTCCAAATAGAAAAATCAAAAAGAAATATATAAAACAGTTAAAATAATATGTATTTTCATTTCTCAAAACCAAAATAGAACTTTGTAGGCTTTAAAAACTTCTTTAAACTATATTCCAGAATCAAGTATTCTAAATTCATAAAATAGTACAGCAGAGACTCTGTTAACCTGAACTCAACCAACCAGCACTCTCAAGCAACTGGCTGGAGATTTTGCCAGTTGCTTGAGTTTCGATTAACAGAAAGTCTACTTGCATTTATCCAACACCTACCAATTCCCACAGGCACTGGTTAACTGAGCGTCTGCTGTAATTTTAACTTATCTTCACAGCTCAAAAGAACAGAATAGGAAATATCAGAATAACCAAATATTAGAAGCCAAATCTAATTTCCTGAGCCAAGGATCAAACAAGAAGCACAAAAGCTGAAAACATGCACCTGCTGTGGCACTGCCTGTTGCTTGAGAGCTTTCCCATCAGTGGCCCACGGCTCTTCCAGGTAGATGCCCGATGTGGAAGTGGATATCCAGTTCCAGTATAATTGTTTACACATCATTACAACAAAGAGAGGCTGTGTACAGCTAGACTCACAGCAGATTTCCCCACTGCATCACTTACCCTCACCTTTGTGCATTGTGAAATGTTCTGGCACATGTGCTCACATCCACCTCTGTCCACCACCACCTCTAATTCCCTTGTGAATGCCTCATGAGCCAGTGTGTTTCCCTTTACTAATGTTTAGAAGTTAACAAAGGCTCTGTAGTTAGGAAGCAACAGCTGCATCTAAACCACTCATTAACCCAATCCTTGCCAAAGTCAAATAGTCAATCTGAATTCCAAGGTCACCTTTGCTGGGCCATTTCATTTTTAAATTTCAGCCAAAATATTCTTTCATTAAACATGAAACTTTCCAAAACAGCAGGTATCTGACATAATCAAGAGGACAAAATATTTTTGAAAACTATTAATTCAAGTTCTGCCACTTTGTAACCTCCTCATTTGAATGTGCCAAATCTTTAAAAGATAACATATAAATGGACTTTTTAATCTACAAAAGTTAAGGGGGCACTAAACGTACTAGTAATTGGGCTAAACCAAAGATAGTTTTAAATATACCCACTCTAGATAATGGAACTTTTATTAGTAGCAGTTTGTGAGAAAAGAGTGTTAGTCTTCTATAAAAATTCCACGTCCATTAAGTAACTTATCCAATTCCAATTTCCAATATATAGAGGCCACTCTTGTAGTATAGTATCTCCAAGTCCAGACCTGGTACAAACATGAAAATTGTAATTGATGTAGATACAGCCCTGTTCCCCTCCCTTCGCCCTCCATTAGACAGCTCCCCCTATACTTTCTTTTTCCATTTCCCATGGGGAAATGACTTTTTGAGGTGGGAGCCGAGGGTAGGCTGCACTCTTATTATTAGTATGAGGATAGGAAATGTAGGAGAAAAGATGTTTTTTTGGTATTTGAACATTTTCCCATAGAAACACTATAATTAAAAAAAAATAATGGGGGAGGCCAGGATGACTCAGTGGAGTAAGCACTTGCTTTGTAGCCCCAAGGCCCAAGGATTGAATCCCGGCCCTGACCCATGAGGACCCATATGCTGAACTGGGGTGTGCCCCCAGTTCAGTTCTTGCTGGAGCCTATGCAGGAAGCTCCCAGCCCAGTTCCTGCCCTGCACAGCCCCACACCCACCTGTGGAGTAAAACTATATGGAAAACTAATAATGTACAACTATGGAGACTGCTCTGGGCCTGCCCCTTTCTCTCTGTCTATCTCTCTCTCTGTCAAAAAACAATAAAAAAAAATCTTAAAAATAACAACACGGGATGCCAGGATAGTTCAGTGGTTCGAGCATTTGCTTCACAATCAGGTCTAGAGTTTGATAATGGGCCACGGCCCGTGCAAACCCCATATGCTGAACTATGGCAAAACTGGTAACCGCTGAAGTGGCTCAGTGGTGAATGCTCTCGCCTTTCATGTGGGAGGCCCCCAATTCAGTTCCCACCCCACATCCACAGGTGTGGAATGAAACCATCTCACAACTAATGATGTACAACTATGGGGACTGCTCTGGGCCCTGCCCCCTTCTCTCTCTCTCACCTTCTCTCAAACAAAATAAATCTTTAAAAAAATCTGTTCATTAGGAATTAAAAGTTACATGATGAAAGAGAGAGGTAAGAATAAGTTACATGCTCTATATGGAGAGATTATAAACTTAAGGAATAAAGAGAAACAGCATTTGTGAACTTCTTATTGATCCAGACTCTGTACCTTAAATCGTTATCTTACTTAACCCCTACAATCTGTTCCACAAAGTAGGAAACAACATACCCACTTAATAAATGAGGGAAGGGTTAAGAGGCAATAAACTCCAGGATACGAATATCAAGAATGAAGAAGCATAAAGATAGAAAGAACAAAGTGGGTAGAGATGAGATAGAAATATGGGTAACCCCCAACTAATTAGTGTTCTGAATTTCAAGAGTTTGTAATTTTTTAAAAACTGGAACTTAGTTTTTCAAAGAAATGAAGCTACAAGTCCATAGACTCTTATCTAAAACTCTTAGATGGAATAGAATGTGCTTTGGAATCTTGAATTTTTCTGATGTTAGAAAAGTATTACAGTACATACATGAATCTTCAATAAACAACTCCTGTGGGATTTGGGGCAACAGTCCATAATCAGACATCATTAATATTTCTTTAGAAAATACAGTGATCCCTCGTTTTTCGCGGTTAATGGGGACCAGAACCTTCCGCGAAAGCTGAAAAACCGCAAAGTAGGATTTGCCCCTAGGAATTTTCGTGTATGTGGGTACAAGAATGTTTTAAATATGTAAACAGTATTCATACTTTTACTCATTTAAGACAAAAATTACAACAGTATACGTATTTACTTAAACGTGTCAGTGCTAATTAATAAGGTTAATTATAAAACCTTATACAGTAATAAACATTAATCAACATTGCTTTCTGAGAGAGGTGAAGAGTCTTGTGTTGGTGGTGGAGGAGAGGCTCTCACTTGACTCGTAGAAGCTTTAGGCTCACTCGGAGACTCTTCTGCTGGAGGCGCTGACGGTAGAGCCGGGGGCTTTGATCATATCTAAAAGTTTCACTTTTTCGCTGATGGTCATCATCTTCTTCCTCTTGGGCACCCCGGAGGTAGCTTTTGCAGGGGCACAGTGCTTAGGTGGCATTATAAGGGCTTAACTAATAAAAAAAGTTATCGCTTAAACAAAACAAGTTATCGCCAACACAACACTAAAATACAGTATGCGAGACAATCAACATCATGGACAAGACTGGCGAGATACAACAAGAGAAGATGCTAGGTGAGGCTGCGATGATGCGCAGACAATCAACTCACAGGGATAAATCCACTCGTACTCTCATGGGTCGATGTCGCACCGGAAACCAATCATGCGCCTTTATTGAGAGCCCGTGGTATGTACTCTGAGTCAACTCATCTCTTTGTTTGACATGCAGGGATCCTTCTCTCTAGCGCATCAACATGAAACAACGCTCCTTTCCGCAATGTGGCTGCCGACATGGTTGTATTTTTTCATTTTTATTTTTTGATGAATATTTTGGAAAAACCCGTGAAGCACTGAAGCCGCAAAACATGAAGCACGAAGTGGCGAGGGAACACTGTATGTGAATATTCACATTAAATGGGATAAGTAAAGAATATGATGACTGTCTGGAAAAATACCCAGCCATTGTCAATTTAACAAGAATGGTTGGTTATATGGCTGGATACTTTCCACACAGTCCTCATACATACAGTCTCACATCAGTTCAGATCATGTTTTGTCAACTGAATTTAGTTAAGTGAAATCTTACTGTAAAATGAGTTACAATTTTTTTTTCTTTCTTTAAAGAAGACACACAGATGGCCAGTAAGCACATGAAAAGATGCTCAATATCACTAATCATTAGGGAAATGCAAATGCAGACTACACAATGAGACACCACTTCACACCCATTAGGTTAGTTACTACCAATAAATACAATAAAAAGCCAGAAAATAAGAAGTGTTGGCAAGGATATGAAGAAACTGAAACTGCTGTGCATTGTTGGTGGAAATGTAAAATGGTGCAGCCATTGTGGAAAACAGTATAGCAGTTACTCAAAAAATTAAACATAGAGTTACTATATGAACCAGCTATTTCACTTCTGGGTATATAAAATAATCAAAAGCAGAAACTCAAACAGATATGTGTCCAATAACCAGAAGATGGAAACAACCCAAATGTCCACTGACAGATGAATGGGTAAACAAGATGTAGTAAATAGACAATGGAATATTATTTAGCCTTAAAAAGAAAGGGAATTCTGACACATGCAATAACATAGATGAACCCTGAAGACATGCTAAGCTGAGATAGCTCAGCAGGTTGAATGTATGCCTTGCAACTACGAGACCTGTGCAAACCCATATGCTGAACAGCAGCACAACTGGTAACCACCAGATGGCAGTAAAGGCTTTTACCACTCTTGAGAGAGGCCCCCTGGTTTGGTTCCCCCCAACCCCACGTGGCCCCAAATCTTTCTGTGTAGAATAAAACCATGTTATAACTAATAATGTACAACTATGGAGACTGCCTGGGCCCTCTCCCCTTCTCTTTCTCTCTCTCTCTCACCTGCTCTCAAACAATAAAATAAATCTTAAAAAATATATATTGTATGATTCTACCTGGAGTAGTTAAATATAGAGAGAGAAAACAGAATGGTGGTTGCCAGGGCCTAAGAGAAGGAGAAATGGAAATTACTCTTTTATTGGCCATTCCTTCTCAGTTTCTCCAATCTCTAAAAGTTCAAATATCCCACGTCTCCTCAAAGCTTTTCTTTTCTCTTTCTAGTCTCATTCTTTTAAATACCATCAACTTGCTGACAAGTCCTAAATTAAAATTTTCAGCCCAGACCTGCCTATGTTTTAATTCTGGGCACATACATCCTACTATCTTGAATGTCTTATAGGGAAGTAAAGTTTTATAGTCCAAAATCAAACTCCTGACCTGCTCCTCCTATATTCTCCTCCATCTCAGTAAATGGCAACTCCCTCCTGCAAATGTGCTCTAGCATCATTCTCGACTCCTTGTTTCCATAGGTATCCAATCCAATAGCATATCCTAATGGGTCTACCTTCAAAACATAATTGAGCATTCCAATTTCACCGCTACCACTATGATCTGAAGCCCCGTGTATCTCTTACTTGGATAATGCGAATAGCCTCATAAGTTCTCCCTTCTTTTGTATTTCCTCCCCTCAATCTACATAGAAGCAAGAGTGATCCTGTTAAAACTTCTGTTAGGGGGAAGCCAGGATGGCTCAGTGGGTTGAGTGCTTGTCTTGCAGCCCCGGAATCCAAGGATCAAATCCTGGCTCTGGCCTGTGAGAACCCATATGCTGAAATGGTGTGTGCCTCCAGTTCAGTTCTTACTGGGGTGAGCCTCCTATGTGAGAGGCCACTGGTTTGGTCCCAGGCTCATGGGGTCGTGCCTCCAATGCAGGAGACCCTCAGCCCACTTCCTTCCCTGCACAGTCCTGTCCCCGCCTGTGTGGAATGAAATTATGTCAAAAACTGATGATGTGCAACTATGGAGACTACTCTGGGCCCTCCCCCTTCTCTCTGTCTCTCTCTGTCTCTCTCTGTCAAAAATAATAAAAATAAATGGTAAAAAAAATTAAAACAAACAAACAAACCTCTGTTGGATTGTATGGGTCTTTTCTTATTTTATTATTAAATTTATTGGGGTGACACTGGTTGGCAATGTACTTTCCAGGTGTATGGGTCTTTTCTTTTCTTTTCTTGTTTTTTGACAGAGACAGAGAGAAGGGGGAGGGCCCAGAGCAGCCTCCATAGTAGTACATCATCAGTTTTCAACACGGTTTCATTCCACACATGTAGGAGGGGGCCATGCAGGGTGGGAACTGGGCTAGGGGCCTCCCACATGGGAGGCATGCCCCCGCGAGCCAAGAGGCAAACTGGGGGCCTCCCACAATGGGAAGCACATCCCAGTTCAGCACATGAGTCTGCACAGGCCGGTGATGGGATTCGTTCCTTGGTCCACAGGGCTGCAAAGTGAGCACTTAACCCATTGAACCATCCCAGCTTCCCCAGATTGTAGATTTTCTGCTCAAAATCCTCCAAAGGTTCTTGTCTCAGAGTAAATGCCATGGTTGGTCCCTACAATGGTCTAGAAGACCCTACAAAATCGGGCCTCCCATTACCTTTCGGCTCTCATCACTTAATTTTTATTCTTAGCTCTAATCACAAATCTTTGACCATGCTAAGCACAAATCCCAATTCAGGGCCTATAAATTTGTGCTCCTCTGCCTGGATTCTAGTCCCCTAATATTCACATGGTTCATTCCCTCACCTCCTTCAGGTTTCTACCAATGTCAGATAGTAACTAATGCAACAATTTAAAACTGCACAAATCTATCCTTTCCCTCTGATTCTTCCCTCTCCCTCCCTCGATTTTTCTCTGTAACTCTACCACTGTAGCATACCATTTACTTTAACCCATCTTCATCTCAAGTAAGCTCCAGAGAATAAAGGTGTTTTTTTTCTAATGTGTTTTGTTCACTCTTGTATTACCAGTGTCTGGCATGTGGTAACCAGTACTCAGTAATATTTATTGTTAAATGAACATTATCTATAATTTCAGCTATCACCCATGTGCTGATAATCTGGCAAAGTTCCTACCCAAAGCCCTCCTGACTTCCATATACAATGGTCTATAAAAGTTCTCCATTTTAGAATATATATAAGTCCCTAATTTATATAAGCATGGGCTCTTCTTTCATGCCCCAAAGTGCCTCTTCCCAATTTAATATCACCATGTACTCAAAACAGAAGAACACTGGGAGACCTATTTGGTTCTACCACCCCTTTCAACCCTAACTCCCAACCCAATACTGCATGTATCTTTTCCATTCTATTGTAAATCTTTCTCACTTTCTCAAAATCTGTCTACCATACCTCCTTATGCTTTCATTTAGGTCCTAGTCACTTCTCATCATGATTACTGTAATCACTGGTCTGATAGAAGTCCTTGTTCAAGTATTCTCCAGTCTGTTGCTCACTATATTACCAAAGCTGAGTTGCTAACTGCAAATACGATCAATTCACTTTCATTTTTTTTTAGTTGTTAAATGTATTGGGGTAGCATTGATTGATATCAATTACATTGTTTATGGCTATAATCAACAAGACAAGGAATAACAAGTGCTGAAGAGGTTGTGGAGAAAAAGGAACCTTCATACACTGCTGGTGGGAACATAAATTGGTACAACCACTGTGGAAGGCATATGGAGATTCCTCAAAAAACTAGGAATGGAATTGCCATATGACCTAGCTATCCCTCTCCTGGGTATCTACCCTAAAAACCTGAAAACCTTAATACACACAGATATATGTACCCCAATGTTCATCGCAGCACTGTTCACAGTGGTCAAGTCATGGAATCAACCAAAGTGTCCTCTGATAGATGACTGGATAAAGAAGTTGTGGTACATTTATACAATGGAATACTACTCAGCAGTAAGAAAAGATGAAATACAGCAATTTGTGACAACATGGGTGGGCCTTGAAAACAATTTACTTTCTTAAAAAAAAAGTTCATGAGCTCAAGAGCTATTTAACTATTTAAAAAGGTACTGTAAGTAAAAAATAAAAACTTCTTAACACGTACCACAGGATACTTGTGATCTAGCCTATACTTATATTTTCTTTCCTTTTTAAAAAAAAATTTATTTTATTGTTTTTGACAGAGACAGAGAGAGACACAGACAGAGAGAAGGGGGAGGGCCCAGAGCAGTCTCCATAGTTGTACATCATTAGTTTTTGACATAGTTTTGTTCCACACAGATGGGTGGGGGCTGCACAGGGCGGGAACTAGGCTAGGGGCATCCAGCATGGAAGGCACGCCCCCTTGAGCCAGGGGCTGAACAGGGGAGGAGTGGGGACAAGAACTGAACTGGGGGCCTCCTGCATGAAAAGCACACCACAGTTCAGCATGTGGGTCCACACGGGCCAGGGCTGGGATTCGATCCTCAGTCCCCAGGGCTGCAAAGTGAGCGCTTACCCCGCTGAGCCATCTGAGCTTCCCCTCCTTTTTATTTTTTTTATTTTTTTTTAAGATTTTATTGTTTTTGACAGAGAGAGACAGAGACAGAGAGCGAGAGAGACAGAGAAGGGGGAGGGTCCAGAGCAGTCTCCACAGTTGTGCGCCATCAATACACATAGGTGGGCAGGGAATGTGCAGAAAGGGAACAAAGCCAGGGGCCTCCTGCAAGGGAGGCACGCTCCCGCAAGCTGGGGGCTGAACCGGGGGCCTCCCACAAGACAAGCTCGCTCCAGTGAGAACTGAACTGGGGCCTCCCACATGGGAAGCACACCCAGTTTAGCATATGGGTCCGCACAGGCCGTGGCTGGGACCGGGACTTGATCCTCAGACCCTGGGGCTTCAAAGCAAACGCTTAACTTGCTGAGCCATCCGGGGTTCCCTATACTTACATTTTCAATTTCATCTCTTACTTGGACTACAGGCAAATTAACTATATCCAGCTCCAAGCGTTCAGTTAGCTTTCTTCCACCCCAACTGTTCTATTTGAAATGCCTTTCTTTTATTATTCAGTAGTAAATTCTTACTCATTATGCTGTTAAAATAACACCTCTTCTACCAAGCCTCCTCTAACATCCCTAAACAGATGCCTTCCTGTTCATTCTCACTGCATCTTATGCATGCCTACCTGTATGATAGCATTATATTATAAACAAGTAGTTAGAGGAGTTAAGGATCTGAAGTCAGATTGCCTGGGTTCAAATACTGATTCTTGTACTTAATAACCGTATTACTCTAGGTAAAATAATCCTTTTAAAACCTCAACTTTTTCATCTGTACAATGGGTATAAGTAATAAGGCTGCATTAAAGCAACAGATTTATATATAATGCTGAATGAACAAGAGTACGTATTACTAATCACATGACTTTAATTATTTGTTTGTTTATAAATGTCTACACAACTGGAGGGTAGAGGTACATTTTCTGTACATCTGTGTATTTCCAGTACCTGCCATTAAGAGTGCTCACAACATGAATGATACACTAAGCACTTTGCAAATATCAATTCATTTAAGCCTTTCAACAAGCCTATTAAATAGCTTGGTTGACCAAGATTACTCAGCAGAGATAGGATTTAAACAAGCTGTTTTTTTAGTACCTAGGATCTTAATCCCTATCTTAATAAATTCTCAATAAAACTGTGCTAAATTGTTAAATGACTTCAAAATATATCTAAACAGTCTTTAATATATGACTTATAATTAATGGGTAAGTGCCTAAGATACTAAACGATTTCTCACTTGCCATCCCTAACTTCAACAGTACCAAGGAGAAATCACTCCAACAACAAAAAAGGAGTCATGGGTATACCTTAAAATCCGGGCAGACCAAAACTAATGTCCTCTTACTAGCATTTAAAACCCTTCAATATACAGCCCAATATTAATACAGCAACAGATTACACAAATTGGTACTCTATGTAATTCCTTGCTATTTATCTCCTATATATCTTTCCCTACTTACATTCAATACAAGTCTTATGATTTTGATGCCTTTATAACATTTTTTACAGAGTAACATAGAACATTATTGTGATTAAGGGCATAGTATTTGAAGTCACACAGGCCTGAGTTCTAACTCCACCTCCTCCATTACTAGTTATATTAACTTCAGAAAAGACATGCAACTAAAAGTCTCAGCTTCCTCATATGTAAACTAGGGATAATAATCCTTACTTCAGAGGATTAAGAGAGTTGATGAATCTAACTTATGTCATTTTAAATAACTGTTCAATTCTTTATGCAAAACAGAAAATTACTGAATACTCCAAACAGATTTTTTTAATGTTGTAACAATCAAGTCCTTCAGAACTAAAATGCATTAAAATAAGTACAGAAATAATAACATGCAATTTGGTAATATTTTACATAAAATTCATTCTATATATCTCAAGAAGGCTGTTATGCTCCAATGGAATGAACTGAATACAAATGCTTCTTTCTGGTGATGGACCTTTTAAGAAAAGCCATCCAAGCTCATAAGATCATTGTTAAAATAAAATTTCAGGACAGAAGCCTATACTACTAATTTTTTATGCTTCTATTTTCCTTTTCAGAGGTGGCTCTTTTTTATGGAAGTATTCTTTATATAGGTAATGATGGAACATTGTACCAAGCAAACTATATCCTTACTTCTTCTAAAATTAAAAAAAAAAAAGAAAATCAGAACCAACTCAGATATGACATTTTTGGATAAAAATATTACTAAATATTTCAATAATTCTTGAACTAGACACTATACCATGCAATTTAAATTACCTCAAGACAATTACTATGAACACAAATATTAGATTTGCTTTTCAGAGTATGTTTCGCACTAAATTGTAAACTCTATGAAAATATAAACTAAGTCTTACTCATTTAGCCTCTACACTTCCATACTTTCTAGAACAGAGTAGGCACTCAATAAATGATAGGTTGCTAGTTGGGTGGATTCCAGTGTTAACTCCTTTATCATTCATTTCTTTTTTTTTTTAATATTATTATATTTTATTGTTAAATTTAATGGGGTGACATTGGTTGGTAACAATTAGATAGTTTCCCGATGTGCAATGCCTCATCACATCACCCATGCATCGCATTATGTGCCCAGCTCCCAGAATCAGGTCCCCCTCCAACACCATATATCTGGTGCCCACTCCCCCTCCCCCCATAACTCTCCCTCCCCCCTCCCCCTCCTCTCCAGGTAAACACCAAACCATTGAGTGTGTCCATAATGCTGGTGCCCTCTCCCACCTCCCCTCCCTCTCTCCCTCCCCACTCCTCCCCTTCCCTCAGGCAATCACCAAGTTATTGAGTGTGTCCATAGGTCTCTGTGTCTTTGTAACTTTCAGTTTTATATTCCACCTATAAGTGAGGTCATGTTTCTTGATTCAGTCTGACTTATTTCGCTTAATAAGATAGTCTCTAGGTCCATCCATGTTGCCACAAATGACTGTATTTCATCATTTCTTATCGCTGAGTAGTATTCCATTGTGTAAATGTACCACATCTTCTTTATCCAGTCATCTATCGAAGGGCATTTTGGTTGTTTCCATGTTCTGGCCACTGTGAACAGTGCTGCGATGAAC
>PVKE010029873.1:0-19989 GCA_004027555.1 Craseonycteris thonglongyai | reverse complement strand
ATGATATGGTTTGGTCCAGGTATAGGATTATTTGTTGTTGTCGTTGTTGTTTTGTTTTTAAGGATTTATTTTTATTGTTTTTGACAGAGAGAAAGAGATACAGAGACAGAGACAGAGAGAAGGGGGAGGGCCCAGAACAGTCTCCATAGTTGCACATCATTGGTTTTTCCACATAGTTTCATTCCACAGGTGGGTGCGGGGCTGCACAAGGCAGGAACTGGGCCAGGGTCTCACCCCAGTGAGAACTGAACTGGGGGCCCTACTCAGTTCAGCATATGGGTCTGCACGGGCTGGGGCCGGGATTCAATCCTCGGTCCCCGGGGTTGCAAAGTGAGTGCTTAACCCACTGAGTTATCCCAGCTTCCCCTAGGATTGTTTAAGTTAATCTAGAGGTACTTTTTCTTATTTCTACCAAGGCAGATACAAAACCAGTTCCAAGTAGAATTGTTGGAAAAATCAAATGAGGTCATGACCCACAAATTGTGGTCTAAGTTTACATTCAGATTTCTCATCAGCTTTCCCATGGTTAACAAGTGATAAATAAATAGTATTTCTTGAGAGTTTTTGCTTTTTCTATTTTATGTATTTGTTTGCATATTATTTATTTAAAATCCAACTTGTGTTTTTGTGTCTTTCGACTTTTTTAAATATGAGCAGTAGAAAAATTCTGTGTGTGTTGTAAGAAATTATATGTATCTGCTTTGAAGGTTGTAATGTAACAACCAATATTCACTGTGAGTTTACTCTGTGCCCCATTATCTTATTTAATCCTCAAAACATTACACTAAAGTTGTTTTAGCCTCATTTTGCAAGAAAGGAAACTAAACCTAAAGAGGTTTGTGGTCAAATACGTAGTAAGTAATTAAGCTAGGATTAAGCTAGTGGGCCAAATCCAGACTAAACTATGCTAACCGTATTCTAAACTACCCCGGTTTTTAAAGAGTAAGCTGTTGTTTCTAAAAATTTGTTCTCAGGCATGTGAGAGTGGCTTTTATATTTCCTTGCACAGCCCTGTGTAGCCAGGAGACGGGGTGATGAGCACATATCAAAAGCAAGTTCATCAACACTTTTGACCTTGGCATTTCACCACTTCTGTTCCCCACAGCTTTCCCCTATCCTAGCGCCTGTTGCTGACATACTGGGTGTTCTCTTTTACAAATGGAAGGTGGAATGTTAGGCACTTAGAAAGACCCCTTGTCAGTTGCTCCAGCTTTCTGTACAAAGTTGTAAACAGAACATGGATATTTTTAAAAATGCTGTTTTGAGACTAGATTGGTAGTTGCCAGGAGTGAGGCTGGAGGTAGGGGGAAGAGTGAAGATGGTCAGAGGATGCAAACTTTCACTAATAAGATGAATAATTTCTGGGGTTTGAGTATACAGCACGGTGACTATAGTTAACAGTACCATATTGTATACTTGAAAGACACTAAGACAGTAAATCTTTAAAGTTCTCACTACAAAAAAGGGATGTGTTAATTTTATTGTGGTAATTATTTTACAAAATCAGAATCATCATGTATCAGTTTATCAAATTGTACACCATAGACAATGTTACATATCAATTATATCCCAATAAACCTGGGGGAAATTTCTATACCAAAGTATTCAAAAACTTATTAAATGTAGTAAAACTGATTGAATTTTTAAGATAATTATGTTTCAATTAAACATGCACATATATCAATCCTAACCTCCAAATTTGACCACTGGCCTAATATTCTGAGAATTGTATAGAATTTCTATTTACAAATAAATGGCATGATTTTAACTGGAAATTCAAACCCAATAATCTTTGGAGTGGTATGAGTAAATATAATGCCACATATATAATGATTAAATCTTACCCATAACTAGTTTGAGGAAAATATACTTTTGGTCAAATTAATATACTTCTAATTTCTAATTAGAAGGAATGGGTGAAAACATTTATATATTGTTTTTAAGTTTTCATTGAACCCATTGACTTACAAATTTTTCTCAAATTTCACCTCCAGAATTACCATTTATTTTCCAGAAATCCATCTATTAAAGAATATTTTCTAACTCATAGGTTTTGCATTGCTTTTTAATGAAAACTAGCATTATTCTAGATTGCTATGTTACAAATTCTTTTTATTGTGAATGAACTATTTAAACAAGAGACTGGCGAATCACCATTTTTATAAGCCAGTGGGTTAAAGAATTTGCCTTCTTTTACTCTAGTCTTTTAATAATACAAACTAATTTTTTAATACAACTATAATGTCAACCACTTGCAATGTTAATCCATTTGCGATGTGAATAGAAACTCAGGAGCAAATCAAAAATTATCTGAGGCTATCACTAGGTATTAGTATCAAGTGTCCACTTTCAAACATCTAGGTTGTAAAAGAAGAGAACAGGTGGAATGGAGTGGCAAAATATTAAAGGGCATCTGTAACTATCTTTAAAATTATTATTTTGAATTGTATATAACTGGATAATGTCTTTGTGAAGTAAAATCCAGTTTGGAAAGGGTAGATATGTTCACCAATTAATAGTGAATGAAACTTTTAATTTTAAAGATAATGAAATCTTGGAGAAAGGCAGATTACAAAGTGACAGTGTCAAATTTAGCTTCTTGACATTTTACTGCTGCAAATGAACCCCCTGCCTGGCAAGTTGTCTTTACAAGTCGTTTCATAATTACCTAGCATTAAGCACCATCTGACTCATGGAAATTGTGGAAAGGATTATATTTAGTCTGCTGATACTACATTTTCTTCTGCTTCTCTTCATACTAAGATACTTTTTGTACAAAAATAGGATCTTTTATAGTTTGTTCCCACACCAATTTCTAGAGTTTGTTTCTCACCCAAACCAGAATTTGGAGGGCAAAAGTGGTAGTGGCTTCAATTATACTAGTTAAAATTTAAATTATATGGATGTTAAATCCTTGGTATCCTAGTCATAAATTAATAATAGTGAGTTAAAGCAAGAGAAGAACCATTGCCCTAAAGATAAAACCACAGCATGTTTAACTTTATATTATTTCTTTTGCTGTGGCAAGTGAGGTTCTTTGTACCTAGTAAGTGCCCAATGGTACACTGTCTCCTATTTATAGAACATATGACTCAACTAAACACAGTGTTATAAAATTATTTTTTGTCTAACTCCTCTTTATTTAAACTACTTCAAAATAATATTATTAATTGAATTTGTAGGCATCTCACCCTTTTCCATTAGAAAACTTAAGCTGAAGTAGATTCTATTGACAAAAGAATGGAAAACTCACAACATAGTAGTACCATAAGCAACTCTAGAAATCATGCAGTGTAATTTTTATATTTGAGGAAAGTATAACCCAGAGAAGAAAAGTTATTTAATCCAAAGACACATGATTTGTTATAAGAGAGCCAGAACAATATTCTGAATAGTTTAATACCTGTCTAGTTTTCTTTTCACCATGTCAAAAGACCTGAGATCTCTAAAATAGTAATGCGAATAACCATATGTCCTTATTGTCATTAAAGGAAATTTTGTTCCAAATTATTAGGAAAAAGCAGATACTTATAATTTCTTATAACACACACAAATTTTTTTCTACTGCTCATATTTTTAAAAAGAGGGGAAAGGAAGGAACAAAAACACAACTTGGATTTTTAATAAATAACATGCAAACAATTACATAAAGTAGAAAAAGTACAACTCTCAAGGAATTCTAAATTTATTTATCAGCTATTAACCATGGGGAAGCTGATGAGAAATCTGAATGTAGACTTAGATCACATTAAAAATTTCTTATTAAAATTTACTCAGGCCGCTCAGTTAATTCTTGTAAATCTGAATTGTGTTACCTTAATAAATTACCTTTGCTCTAATTGACTGAATTCATGTTGACTAGTCCAGACATCATCAGCAGAGAATTAATTTCTCATTTTCTCTTCGGTTCAGATCAATGTATCCAATATAACCATCTATTCTCCCCTGTTTAAAAAAGATTTATTTTATTATTTTTGACAGAGACAGAGAGAGAAAAAGACAGAGAGAGACAGAGAGAAAGGGAAGGGCCCAAAGCAGTCTCTATAGTTGTACGTCATCAGTTTTTGACATGGTTTTGTTCCACACAGGTGGGTGGGGGCCCACACAAGGTAGGAACTGGGCTGGGGGCCTCTGGAATGGGAGGCACGCCCCCTTGAGCCATGGAGCAAACTGGGGGAGGAGGGTGAGAACCAAATGGGGGTGGGTGAGAACTGAACTTGGGGCCTCCCACATGGGAAGCACACCCCAGTTCAGCATATGGGTCCACAAGGACCAGGGCCAGATACGATCCTCGGTTCCTGGGGCTGCAAAGTGAGCACTTAACCCACTGGACTGTCCTGGTGTTCCCCTATTCTCTCTTATATTAGACAAACTGGGCTGGTACTGTACTGTCAGTGTTTTAAACTTCTCCTTTTTATACTATAGGAAAGTCACCAGCCTAAGTATGTCCCTTGTTGAGGTAAAAACTCTGAGTTTCAAAACAGTTCTGCTGTCCTTTCATAGAGATTCCTAGTATCTCTGTGTGACTGAAGTGAAAACTAGTAAGTTTTCCTTAGGGTTTGCATATACCTAAGTTCTTGTCCTTTTTGTAGTAACATGCAGCAATGTTTTGCTGATTAAAAACTGGCCCTGGTTAGATTAACTGCTTTACTTTGCCTCACCAGTCATTAATTCCATTGCATCTTGCAGTGATGATGAAGTTCTTTAAAGACTGTAGTTTATGTTCCTTCCTAGGGCATAGTCCCCCAGTATTCAACATCACATATCTCTCAGATCATCTTTAATTCCAGCTCTTCTTGTTACACTACATCAATTCCAGGGTCTATTTGATTAAATGTATTTTAGTATTTTTTCTATAAATAAGTTCTTTCTGTATACCACAGACTTTATCTTTCTCTACTCAATTAACTAAACCTAATGATTACTATATAAAAATATGTTCTCAGAGTGAAAAGACCTATAAGCATTACAACAAAAATCCCTTTTAGTAAGTCTCTTGTTCACTACTACTTAGCTAAATCCAATACCAGATAGTACACAAGTCATAAAAATGTGAAATGTAGTTATTTTACTACCATCTACTCTACTATAAGGATGCTGGCAAAGATGTGGGAAAAATACTTTAAAAAGACAAACTGAAAGTTTGTGAATTAAAAGTTCTGATCATAAACATTTAAATAAAATCTATGGGAAGGCTCAGGAAACACAAAGGCACATACATCAATGATTCAAGATGCGTATGCCTACTATGTGCTTGGCTGTTCTAGGTGCTGGAAATGCAGTATCAAAAAAGAATGTATGCACCATTTCTAGAATGTAAGCTCTTTGAAGGGACTGATGAAGTCTCTTCTCTCAGGGACTGTAATATTCTAGTGGAGGAGTTTATGTTTGAAGTAAGAACTCACTATATTTGTACATGTATTCTAATGATTTTAAATTAATGAGACTATATTGAACATCTAATATAGGCAAGGTATTTTGTAATTATGGGGGATAAAATTGAAAAATAGGGCAAGGGCAGCATTCCAAGAGGGAGAAGGTGGGGTAAACCCATATGTGGGGTCACAGCTACAACAAAAGTAAATGGCCCTCATAATGACCCAAGCTTCCTGGAAGTTTAAAATCAAGAAGGTTAAACAACTTTCAGTGGAAGGAGGGAGCTAGGTAAACAGAGAAAAGTTTTTTTCAGAGAAGACTTTTATCAGTGCTTTGAAGAATAGTTAATTTCTAAGAAGCGGTGATGAGAGAAGAGCATTCCAGAAAGACAAGGCTTATGTCTAAGTCTTAAACCAATTGACAGAGCAAAATGGTTCAAAATCAGCTGACTTTTATATTTCATCACTCCTTTGTTCAAAGGACTGATTACTTCGCTGTTTATAACACCAAGGAAGAGCTGTCAGAAAACTTTTGTCATTTATAATAGTATACCAGAGAATACATTTCTCATTTATTCTATGAGCATGGCCCCTAGGTTTTCTAGCTTTTATACTGCGGTTTATTCTCTAGACTAGAGAATAATGCAGCCTTCTCTACTACTGTTAATAACTTGCTCAAAAGTTTACTTTTATTCTTAGTAGATGCAAAAACATCTAAACTTTCATTCTCTATGATGTGATAAAGATATAGAGAAAAAACTAGAGTTAAAGAGTTTGGCAACTGCTTACCACTTTTATTTTAATAACAATAAATATTTGTATAATATCCAAGTGGTCAGAAATAGCTTCTTCCATAAAATACATACAACTTTTAAAGTGGCTTTCAAGTTTACTCAACAGATTTTATACAAATTGACCATATTTTATATGTATTCAAGGATGCATTTGTCTACCTTAAAAAAAAAACACATGAAAATTAGCATTATGTAAGACAACTATGACGAGTTTATTTTGTATTATTTATAGTTATTAGCTCTACTAAGGATATATGCTAGTTCTAAATATTAATCATAGGTGAGTCAATTTTTTTAAATAACACAATACGTATAATTACACAACTAAAAAGAACACAGAAACATGTTCTGCTCTAAAGGCTTTAATTTTGCATCAAAAATCATGAGACTCCAAATCACACACTTATCAAAGGTTACAAATTTCCGAAACCTTTGTCCTTCCCTTCCATTTCCCTCTAATGATTTAAAGCATTAAAAATATTTTGCTATCAGCTTTTGTGTCCCATTCACCTCTGAAAATGTCAACCTATGAAGATATGTTTACCTGGGTACTAATATTTTTTAAATTATATTTTACATTCTCATTTGAGATGAAAGACCTTAGAGGATTTTTTTTTTCCATTATTGCAGTCTTTGGACCAAAAAAAGGTGATATACATTTAATTGCTGATTTCTTCCTAAAAGCTTGAGGGAAGGCTGCAAAGTATAATTCATCTGTCTAGCAGGGGAAGAATTCATGTTTTTTCCTTCATAGACTTCATGACTATTTCCTTAAAAATAGTTGAAAAAACAGTACTTACATTAGATTGATTTCAAACATTCTGTATGCCTTGTAAGCTGCATTAAATATGTAGAAAACTGATACACATGTTGTCTGAACTTCAGTGGTTACACTTGGACTGGTCTTTTCCCCCTACCATTTTGTGCAGACCATTCTAGGAAGGTAGCACCCTCTATTTTTAGATAAGCTGCTATGAGAACCCAATACCAGCCAATATTTGAGATACCTTTAAAATTCTAACATAAAACTTTGCAATTCTGTAACTGCTGTTTTGGGTTCCTTTGTTTCTTAGTCTAGAGACTGAGCCATAAAATGTTTTACATAACAGAAACAGAATCAGTACGTTCTGGTAAGAACTTACACAAATTTTTCAAATTTCAAATAGCAGAGAAAACAAACGCAGAAATGGTCTAGCAATAAATAACAGTACGGTTACCAAAGCAGAAGGAGGGCTGGGGGGAGGCTGAAAAAGAGTAGAGGGGGTCATATATATGGTGACTGAAAGAGACTAGCCTTTGGGTGGTGAGCATACAACACAATATACAGATGATGTATTATATAGACTTGTACACTTGAAACTTGTGTTATTAACCAATGTCACCCTACTCATTTAATTTTTTTTAAAAAACCAAGAATGAAGCTTACAAATAAAAATAAATAAACAAATGTTTTAAAAAGATCTATCAGTCTTTCTGTCTAAAAGAACTTCAGAAAATCAAGAAATCTGACAGGTCTGCCACGGTAAAGATAACAGGGAAGAAGGAAAATACTCACCACTCAGGTAAGATAACTAAAGGACATTGGTATATAAGAGATCAAAACCATTCCTGGCTTAGTTAAACTCTACACTTCAGAGGATGCAATTTGCAAAAGAGGGGTCTTTAATTAGATATTTCAAGAACTGACCAGATTATCACTTGGGTGAACCCTGAGCAACACACGGAACGTTCATGGCTGTTCAAGTCCTCTGAACTTGACCACAAGAGAGTGCTTCTAAGGATAATTCTTTCTATAGTAGTTGCCATTTGAAACCCCAAACCAGTCCTATCTGATACGTTTCATTAATACCAAAATTTGCTGGCTAGAAGTTTGCAAAGTCCAAAATTTACTCAGAAGGAGACTGCCAATCCCTTCGAGAAATTTTAAGTTCCTCTGCCAATGAACAGATAAGAAGCTTCTTAAAAGGAAAACAATCTAAAAGAACATCTCCGGGATACAGACCATAAAAGTACTGACTGGCTTCAGCCTCACTACGCGGTACGCTCCTAGTTCCTGGTTTCCTAAAAATAGCCCTCAGGGTAGAGATCCCTCTTTCCCTTTGCCCTAAGAAAGCTAAAGAACTCTCCCAGGGTGTGGCCACTTCTCTCTGAAACCCGATGTTAGCTGTGAGCTCATAGCTTCCCCATAAATAAAAGGCAACTTCATCAAGGGAGGCCCCCACTCAGGGACTGAAGCAGCCCTCAATTCACCTTCAACTTCGCCGCTGTTCGCAGCCCAGCAGCTCCATCATGGTGGGTCCTCCGAGAAAACTATTCGTCATTTATAGAAAGAAATAGATCAGGGATATAATCTTATTGAGACGAAAGGCAGACAAAAAGTAGAATTAAGGAGAGAACATATTCAGTATGAGTCTTCAGAATCTACTTTTGTTTTTTGTCGAGGTGGGTTGAAGGTAGAAGAGCTTAATTGGAGCTATTATGCCAACTAAAAAAAATACAACTTACTCCCAGAAGTAGTACTTTATGCTTCACCAGCTTTTGCTATATCACATAAGGTTTATTGCATGTAAATTTAAGGAAAAAAACCTGTAATTATAGAAAAATATTATACGTTAAAAGCAATCCAAAGACGCCAATATCTAAAATTAAATAAACTACTTCTGATGCATTGGGTAAAAATGTGGTGGTTAAATAGAAGAAAGGTGATCTTTTTAATGCAGTATAGCTGTACTTCTTAATACAGTGTATCTACATGAGACATATCTTATATATACCATATATTATTATATTATTTCAGGAAGTATTTGACTTACCATTTGTTAAGCCATTGATTCATTGATTACAATAAGAGACTGTTCCCTATTTCCTGCAATAGTTTTTTATTTTTCCTAGATTCCAAAGTATCCTAAGGCAACCTTCTTATTCTATAACACCTAAATGGCTCCCTAAAAATCTCAGAGCAGAGAGGAATCCTTCTGTCAATGCATTCGAAAGAGTACTAGTTGTTTCTTTCTTTCTCCCTCTTTCTCACCACTGCAGTCCTTCAGTGCTGACCAGATTGCTGGTAAGTGAATTGAGTTTCTCTTCTCCAGATGGAGGCAGAACACTGCTTTGTTTCTGAAATATCACTTATCTCCAAGGCATGTTATTGCATGGTACAACCAACCGGTTAGTGTCCAAGCTACACCTGAACTCTGCAAAGTAGGCTTACTCTGGGAGTTTACTTTAAAGATTACTCAGGAAATGAGCTTGGATACACTTTAAAATCAGGACATTTTGTTTGGTTAAAATATTCTTTGTGGTTAATTTCTTTCTAACAGATCGAGTTCTCTCAGGAACAGCAGGACGGTAAGTTTAAAAGATATAGTTGTTAATATGTGCACACTCATAAAGATGGCATGTGAGAGAAAACCAACTCCCTTAACATGAGATTAGCTCTTCCTAATTATTCCCATTGGGGTTGCTGCTCTAAAGCTAAATGCTCTCAGCCAATCTAAATTCTCCCAACAACTTGACCCTTTGTTTATAATTAGCAATCAAAGGCTTAAACAAATGATAGTTAAACACTACAAAATAGGTCCTTATATTCACTGATTTCTAAATAAAACCAATTTGACACAGTAGGCAATATCATATATATGCCCAAAGAAGATGCAGATTTTGGGTGGCTTATTTGTTTATCTAATCCTTAAAGAAAGATTAGCAGATCTGAATTGTTCAATTTGGAAAATAAAGTTGATTATGAAACTGCAAACTAGCAAATCTACGTAATTTCAGTAGTTATCCCAATGAGTTGAGAGAAATAGTGGGCAAGTGGATGGAGAATAAAAGTGAATTCAGAGAAACAAAGAAGGAGGAGTAATTTATCATAAAACTGTGGAAGAAACAATACATGTCTCCTGGTCCACCTTTAGAGAGGCAGGACAGGCTCCCACAGAAGCGATGGGACTTCCTTGAGGGCCCAAAGTGATAGGATCAAAATCTGCTATTAGTTTAAATTACTTAGAAATTTCTTTCATAGAACAGTTATAAACTAGAAGACTTCAAACTCTTAAAATTCAAAAAACTCTGAATAGTTTCCCAGAGACTTGCACTTTTTCTCTTTTGAACCTTCCATGCCACACAATATCTTGCTTTTTTCACTGGAAATGTACTGAGGCATGTTTTATAGAGTGAAGGTGACACGTATTCAAATAAACTGAGATATAAATGCATCTATAGAAGGGAGGAGGAGAAAAAATTATTTATGTGAGGTCAAATAAATTAGAACATTGGTCACAATAAGTATGATGTTATGATATATAATATATAATTATAGGTGATAGCGAACTGACCCTGGGTGGTGAACACACAATGCAATATATAGATGAGGTATTATAGAGCTACACATTTGAAACCTATATAATTTTACTAACGAATGTCACACAATAAATTTAATTAAAAACTAAAGTAAATAAATAATTATAGGTGATTAATTAGGACCTATTTAAATCCTCAATTCTCTCCCTAAAGAATTCCACATTGTTCAGTTTGTTTCAGGGTCTGGAATATCTTATGTTCAAACATCAATTAAGAAACAAAAAGGATATTTACTGTGGTGCAGACTCGCATGTATCTGCATCATGGTTGATGGCCTCATCTAGAGAGATGCTATGATGGCCCAGAACTTAATATCATATAGAAATTATACCACAAATGACTATTCTTTCTTATTGAAAAAGTTGATAATTCTACAATTTGTTTGATTTTTAATGCATTTTTAATTAGTGATGCAGCTACCTTATCAGCTACTGCATCCCAGTCTTCTTGAATACCTAATTTACAGTGTCATTTTGACAGCCAAACTATGACAGACCCAAACAATAGAAGACTTAAAAGCCCTTGCAGGGACACATGTAAACTATTAAACCTATTAAACTATTCCTATTAAATATGCTACTTCATATATGAAATAAGTTTTGCATATGGAGGCTCAGTAAACATTGGTAGTTTTCTCTTGTGCCAGGAAAACAAATGTTTTTCGTAGCATTTCAAGTTAAATGGAAATCCTGTACTCTCAGAAATGAAGACTTCCTTTGTTTACTTCCTTGAGAAATGATTAAGTAGTTTTGCTCAAGGCTGCTCTGTTTGAATGTATCACGGGTTTGGAGGAAAGATTTTAAAAACAACTAGAAAATTACAGCATTCTAAAGGTCTAAGTCCACTTGTGCTGTCCAGGAGAGTTGCCACTAGCCACACAAGGCTATTTAAATGTAAACTCTAATCAGTTCAAAATAATTGCATTCAGAAATACATTTCCTCAGGTGTACTAGTTATCTTGTAGTACTCAAAAGCTAAAGATGGCTGGTAGCTACATTTTGAGGCAGCCCAGATATAGCACATTTTAATCATCACAAAAAATTCTAGAATGATGTTGTTCTAGACCAGGGGGTAGCCAATTTTTTCTTAAAGGGCCAAAGAGTAAATACGTTCAGCTTCATTGGCAATAGAGTCTATAAAAACAACTCAACTCTGTCATTGAGGTATGAAAATAGCCACAGACAATACATAAACAAATGGCTGTACTTCAACCAAACATTATTTACAAAAGCAGGTGGCCAAACCCTAACTCTTAGTCAGGCATTTGCTGACCCGTGTTCTAGACTCTTCAGGAGGAAAACCTAAGCTTTGAAAACCTGGAATAGGAATAGCAATATCTTTCTGGCATTGTCCTTCAAATCAACAAAAAGGTTAATGTCAGGAAGATTCTATTACAGCCTATAAAATCCTATTTCTGTATCAAGAATTTGACTAGGGTAATAGTGAGCCCTCTGAGCAAGCTGTGTATAAAAGCCTGATGCCAGTAATAAGAATAGTTCCATTTCACATGTACCTTAGAAAGATGAAAAATAGCATTTGACTAATGACCCCACAGTGCCTGCAACATGTTTTTAGATTAGGAAATTGATATTTTATAGTCAAATTGCATAGAATTTGAGGGGGGAATTTTAACAAAGGGTGATATAATAATATCACAATAGTTGATTGTGACTATATCTGGTGCAAACTTAGATTAGGAAACGAGGAGACAAAATATGGTATATTTGATGAATTCTTGTGCAAGCATAGATTAGGAAACTAGAAGACAAAGAAAATCAGGTATTTTTGCTGAGTAATCTATCTAGAAGGCATCGTTTGATCTGAGACTACTCACTAACAGACTAAAAATGATTTCACCTCCACCAGTTCAGTCACAAATATTTTTATTTTTTGTTTGTTTTTGTTTTTTTTGAGTGTTGTTAATGTTAACTTCAACAAGTTGCCATCAGTAGTTTTGGGTTCCCCAGAAAATTTCACTTAGTTTAGTTTAGAAGATTCAATTAAAATGTCTTTACTGGCACCCTGATCCATAGTTGCACCACTTTCTGTCTTTTGGTATTTACTTCTTAATTCTTTGTTAATGTAATTCAAAGAGGAAAAATCAGTTCCATGTAAAAAAGAATGACAAAATTTAGAAAAAGTGAGCAATAGAGTGATTGTGATAAAAAAATAGACAACACTTTAAAATATATACTTACACATATGAGTACAAGTATAACAAAGAAAATCTAAATGAAATTGATGAAGTCTATCAATGTGAATATCCCAGTTGCCATAGTATACTATAATTTTGCTAAATGTTAGTATTGAGGGGAAATTAGACAGTACTTAAGATATTTTACTGTATTTTTTATCAAAATTGCATGTGAATACACATTTATCCTTATAACATTTTAATTAGAAAATATGTACTTAAATGTTAAAGTTAATATAGTAACTTGTTGTCATATGTATTATCTGGAAAAAAAAGTAAAGTTTAACAGATTACTATAGCAACAGACCCAAACAAATATTCCTCCTTCTGAACTGATTATACTAGAAGCCTACATTGAAGTGGTTAGTGACACTTAGAGATTTGTCTCACATTTCTATTTTTTCCCCTGAAAAAAATGAAGTTATTCCCGTAGAAAACTAGTTAAGAGGAGTACGTAAGAGCAGGTTTTACTATATAATTTGAGAAGTTTGGGTTAAACCTCATAAAACACACCAACAGAAAATTTGTTTTCTTGAAATTGTATTAATTTTGTTGACTACATGAGGGATTTTATGAAGGATTCTTAAGAGTTTCCAAGTTTTCAAAATTTCTTAACCCAGTCCTGCTTCCCAGGCAATTATGAATAAATGTGACTAAAAACTCCAATTTTCATGTCTGATTAATAACAACATATGACTTAAAATTAGAAATACAGCTTTAAAATGGACCCCAAAAGAAATGTCAAAAGGGTTTGTCAGTGATTGTTTGAACTAGGAAAAGGGAGAGTCCGACAACCACAATTTAAGTAAAAGAGAGGAGAGTTTAAACAGAATCTTTGATGAAGTTAGGGTTAATTTATAAGTCTGAGGTAGAAAAAAGCACCTAATGCTTCTTGCTTCTTACAGATTTCAAGGAGGCATTTCTCCTGTTTGACAGAACAGGTGAAAGCAAGATCACCTTAAGCCAGGTTGGTGATGTCCTTCGAGCTCTGGGCACAAACCCCACCAATGCAGAGGTCAAGAAGGTGCTGGGAAATCCCAGCAATGAAGGTAAGCACATGTTTTTCCGAGAATTGGGAAGTGTGTGTGTGTGTGTGTGTGTGTGTGTGTGTGTGTGTGTGTGTGTGTGTGTGTGCGCGCGCGCGCGCGCGCGCGCGCACACGCGCGCGCACTCAAAAGAAAAAGAGATTGATTGATTGAGAAATAAGTTCCACAGAATAGGGCTTTAATTTGATTTTAATGGTAAGTGTGCCACTTGGCTGTCTAGAGTCTCAATTTTTTTCTTTCATAATATAAGTTAACCATCCTTTGAGAATTTGCAAGCATGATAAAATTTCATGCTAATGAAATGAAATACTATCTAATGCTAATACCATCATCATCATCATTCTATCTAACGCTCATAATTTAAAGGTTAATGAAATGAAATAATATCCAAATCTACACATTTTTTCAAACCTTCAAAGGCAAAAATACCTTCCAACAAAGATGTTAAGTATGGTTAACACATAATGTGCTGCGCAAACTCCTCTGCTTAAACTACAATGGCACACTTCTAGAGAAGATCCACTCTGATCCAAGCTGTAGAAATGAAATCACACTGTTTTCCGGAAACTGGAAATATCTGCTGACTTTGTCCAGTGGTCTGTCTTTTGACACTGCTTCTGTGACCATCTTAAAAGGAACTCAGTTACGTTAATTAAGAATAGACAGGATGGTATCTTACTAAGAGTAATTTTTATTTCCAAAGAATTACAAAAAGACTTAAAAATCTAAGCCAAAACCGGCCCAAGATAAATCCTGAGACAAAAGTCAGTGAGGTCTATAAGTGGCAAATTGCAGAAGTTTATTTGCTCAATACAGAAATCCAGGTGTTTGTCTGGAATAAGGAAGTTTTTTCTTAACCCCAAGGTTCATGGCAAAGTAAAATAGTCTATTGGAAAATACCATCCTAGACAAAAAACACTAGACAAAACTGAATTTTTTCAACTAGATATGTGGGCTGTTTATCTTTGCCAAAGGGGGGGAAGGGGGAATAGAAGAGCATATAATCTTTTTCCTTGATAACTGAAATAACTACTTTCCTTTGTTACAAAAGATAAAAATGCATCTGAAGAAAACCTAACTCTAAATCAATATGTTGAAATTTTTCTCAAACTTCATTTTCTTTGTAGGAAACTCTCCATGTAAATTACACAAATAATAGCTGAGAATATTAGATAAAGTGAGAGGGCAGTCAGTTAAATCTAATTTCTTAAATGCCATTTTCTAACTTATCAAACATCCGTTTTTAATGGAATTACTAGGTAAATGTTCATTTATTCAGCATTCCAATTGAATCTTTTTACTTTTACTCAATGTACTAGATTTCTATTCTATAAGAAAAGACTAGTAAAAGGGAATTTTGATTTTAGGGGTACATAGCTTTATCTATTTGTATACATCTGGATGGTCTGATTTATATTTTTACTGTGAACATGATTTTTCTTGTCAGAAAATTCTAAAGAGAGTCCTATCATCTGCAGACCTCTGAACTGCAAAGAAGTCAGACACTCGCAAAGTATTTGACACACACTCACTCTTCATAAGCTTCTTTTTCAATTAACATTTAAAGAAACTAAAGGTCCTACAAAAACTGGACTATGTATTAAAGCTCAGTTAAATTTTACTATATTTATATGCTAATGGTTTGTTGTATTAGTATAGTCTAATACTTCCCTAGTATTTATAGAAAATATTAAATTGACAATGCTAATAAAATAACAATTAACACTTATTAAGCATTCAGTCATCCCAGGTATTTAATAGACTTGACTTGTATGATCTTATTTAATTCTCACACTAACACTATGAGCTATCTCTAGTTTATGGATAAAAAAAGTTGAGGCACACATTGGTTAAGAAACTCCCCTGTGATCACGTAGTTTTAAATGGTGGACTGGGATAAAAGTTCACGCACTTAGGACTCCAGAGCTCATGTTCTCATCTATTACCAAATTTTTAACATCAACAATTTTTACCAACTAAAGTTTAAGCTGGATGAAGATGTTTCGGGTCATCTAGAGTGAAATTTTGAGTGTAATTTGAGACTCAAGAGATGGTACTTTTTGGTAGCTGATAACTCCCTAAATTGCAATTTCTTCTAGAGATGAATGCCAAGAAAATTGAGTTTGAACAATTCCTGCCCATGATGCAAGCTATTTCCAACAACAAGGAGCAGGGTACTTATGAAGACTTTGTTGAGGGTCTGCGTGTCTTTGACAAGGAAGGCAATGGCACAGTCATGGGTGCTGAACTCCGTCATGTTCTAGCCACACTGGGTAAGGACAGTTTATTTCAGTGGACTGAACAGGACAGGACATATAGGAAAGCCTGACTTAAGGGGATCAGTTATAACCAAAATAGGCATGGGGAAAGACTACAAAGGAAAAATGAAAAGGAATACCGGTAGTCAAAAGTTTATGACCAGTTCAATTGGTCTCAGTGTCAAGAAATTTGTTTTGGAAAAATGCTAATTTAAAGTACTAGTAATGAATAAGTAAAGCATCATAGTTCTTTTCAAAAAAATTTTTTTTTATAAGATTTATTTTATTGTTTTGAGAGAGAGAGAAAGAGAGAGGGCCCAGAGCAGTCTCCATGGTTGTAAATCATTAGTTGTGACATGGTTTCATTTCACATGGATAGATAAGGGGCTGCACAGGGTGGAAATCAAACCAGGGGACTCCCGCATGGGAAGCAAGAACCTTCACCACCATCTCAGCAGTTACCATTTGTGCTGCAGTTCAGCATATGAGTTTGAACAGACCAGGGCCAAGATTTGATTCCCGGACTTTGCAGTTGCAAGGCAAGTGCGTGAGCTGTCCTAGCATCCCAATCATTGTAGTCCTTATAGGATATAGTTGGATGATCAGGTACAATATGCATTTAATTAATTCATTTAAAAACAATTTATTGACAACCTAAGTGCCAAAAGAATAGGAAGGGCTTGGTTCCTTATTCTCCAAGAGCTTAGTCATAGTCTTCAGGAGTCCAAAGCTGATCACTTATGGTGAAATTTTGAAAATACTCTGGATGTCTTTCTGAACAAAGAGATTTGCTTCACCAGGTGAAAAGATGAAAGAGGAAGAAGTGGAAACCCTGCTGGCAGGTCAAGAAGACTCCAATGGCTGCATCAACTATGAAGGTGCAATCTCATGTGCTCTGGTAGTTATAGTGACTCTTAACTGATTAGGTTGATTATGAGCTTCTTTTGAGCTTAAAATAATTTCTTGTTCTCTGCCTCCCTTATTGAGCATACACACTAATTATTATCAGTCACTTACACAATAACTAAAAAAAGATATCTTGTTGTGAATATCTAAATATATATATAAGATTTATTACAGTGGGTTTTTAGCATTCCTGTGGGTTGATATACAGCTTAAAATGTGTTTTCACATGTACGTTTTCTTGTTAGATCTTCATATTATCTCTGTAAGTTCAACAGCATTGTGTCAGAATAAAATTTAGAATAGAATATTCTATATTAAAGTTTGAGAAGACTCAAAACACTTTACAAGCAATTACGAAAATGAGGAAACCGAGGGCCAAAGAGGTTTAGTTATTAGTGAAGGTCGTATCACTAATGGCAGGGCTGGTGGTAAAATTTAGTTCTCCAGTCTACTGTTCTTGCTTAAATGAAAAGTTATTTCCTACTACAAATTTACAGCAGCTTCACCCAGAACATCTGACAAGAAATGCAAAATAAACACACAAAATAAAGTTTCATGATGTAATTTGTAAATTAAAGTTTCCAATAAAATTGAGAAACTTATCTATTTCCCCAAAAGACTAATCAAGACATATTTCAATAACGTTATGTTGATACATTTTATGTAAATGTGACTTATAAAGTCTAATGACATGTAAAAAATGTAAGAAAAGAAAAGCAGAGAGGAGAAGAGGGAAAGAAGGAGTCAGGAGAAAAAGAGAGTAGAAGACGAGACAAAAGAAAAATACTGAGCCAAGCACACTTTCACTGACAATCTTGATTACACTTGACTTTTTTTCCCCATACACAATGCTTTACATTTGGTTATTGCCACAAATATTTTACGAAAAAGAAAAATTATTCAATAAATATTGTTTGGATAAATGAATAGTAATCTAGAAAATGAAGTCAGATCTGGATCTTATACTATGACAAATTTCAAATGAGTCAAAAAATTTAATGTAAAAGTGAAAAGCATAAAAGCCATGGAAGAATTCTTTTATAAAATTTGGAGTGGGAAGGCCTTTCTAGCACTGATACAAAATCCAGGATGCATTTCAAATTTTGATAAATTCAACCATATATTTGTTTGAATCTACATGTTAAAGTCACCAGAAGCAAAGTCAAGACAAAAAGAAAAAGTATATATTGCAATCAATATCAGAAAGAGCTCACTTCCCAAATTAAAAAGAAACCATTGCAAATTAACAAAAAAGACCACAACCCAATAGAAAAATTAACAAATGCATAGAGACAATTCATAGAAAAGGAAAAAAATATATATATATACAGTACAATATGCTAAACTTCATTAATAATCATAAAATGTAGATTAACACCACATTGAGATACAACTTTTAAACAAGCTGATTGCCAAAGATTAAAAAAGTAGATCACACTTTCAGATGAAGACAGTGTTTGGAAAAAGTTGATCTCATGCCTTCTTGTTGGTAATGTAAATCATTGAAATCCCTATGTGATGATATGATCTATTAATTCTAAAAAATCTACTTCAAGGGATATAGTCTTTAGATATACTTGCACTTAGGTGAAAGGAGTGATACCTTGTCACTCATTAGCAATGTTGTTTGTAATGGCCAAATATTTAAACAACGTAATGTCCTTCAACCTAGGATTATCAAACAGATTCCAGTAAATCTACACAGTGAAATACCCTACAACCCAGAAGATAATGACACTCTTATTTACAGTCATGGCAATATCTCCAATACATATTATTAAGTGAGAAAAGCAAGTGCAAAAGAGTTTAGAGTTTACACCATTTGTGTAAAAAGAAATTTAGAAATACATATTTGTATTGTCTTACACATGCATAGTAGCTCCACCAACTCAGCTATAAAGAAAGGAACTAGATAGCTGGGAGACAGTGTAAAGAGTATTTTTTTTGTTGTTATAAACATTTTCATACTTTAAAGAACAAAATTTTACCCTTGTGAATGTACCATGCATTCAAAAATATGTTTCTGAAATTTATTCAGAAAATCAGGGGAAAGGTCATAAATCCAGTAATAAGTACAGTGGGCCGTACAAAGCTTAAAAAAATAAACTCTAGTGTTATAGCTAAGAATAATTAGGATTGAGATAACTTGCAAAACCTCTTTTATTAAATTTGACTGTTTTCTAACTAAATTGTCTGTATTGTGCCTACAGCTTTTGTCAAGCACATCATGTCTGTCTGAATGGCGCACAGAAGGTATACATCGGTTTCCTTCTTACTATTAAGACTTTCAATGTTGTATCATTTAAAATTTTAACAGCTTCACTGTATATGCTATAGATATAATTTATATTAGTTCTTAATAAGTTATTTATATGAATCAGAAAACATCAGAAATAGAGCATTAGAAAACATTAGAAATAGGGCATTTTTGTATAAGTTTTGTATAAGTTTATAAGCAAAAACTTCTGAGGTTTTTGCTTCTGTCTATAAATTCTATCATTGATTCCTGATTGTTGAATCTCAAGCCAGAGACTAGATAACTAAATTTAGATGGACTATAACACTAAAAAAAACATGGGCCAAAGTTCTTTGAATAATTCATGCAGTTTTTAACAATTACTGCTCTAGAAAACCATGTTATCACAGTTCAAAGTTAAGTACCTGCAACCAGTTTCTTGGAACTGGCTTACCTTGGAAGTGCTGGTTATTTTGTGCTTTTTCGTCTTTTGCATTTCATGTTATTCCCTCCCCCGTTTTCTTTCTGAAAATATTCAATCAATATCTAATTTGTATTCCCTTTTCCTTTACAGAACAAGAAATGGTTAGGAAGACAAGCTGGAAACTTATTTTTAATAACATTCAGGCTAACTGTCCTGATCTCTTTACCACCATTCAGAAAACCAAACAATGAGGATTGTTCTAGACTGAAGAACTCCCTGAATTTTTTTATACTCTACATTTCTCTCTGAATTGTATTCATACCACCCTAGACAAAGATAAAATATTGACAATGTCAAACCCAAGCACTACTCTTTATTTTCTACATGGGTCAATGAA
>PVKE010029872.1:0-19962 GCA_004027555.1 Craseonycteris thonglongyai | reverse complement strand
TAGGGACTCAGGAACATAATGCTGTCCCCTTCTCAGCTCCCCAAACCTGCTACTTCTAAGTCCTGTGGAAACACTCAGAGCAGCCTTCTTGATTCTAGCTTCCCTCCCTCCAGCAGGGAGCAGAGAAAAGTTGGACAGAAACTTGGCTTGTCCAGCTTTAAAGAACCATTACCCATATCCTTCAGGATGGATACCTTTGTCCAGCTTCAAGACTAATTGTTCAATATGCAGAATCCTAAAGGGGTTGCTCTCTGGAAGTCAATATATTCTCTCTCTTTTCCTCCCCTCCCCCTCTGTCTCCCTCTTCCCTTCTCCTTCCTTCTCCATTTCTCCCTTGTCCTTCCCCATTTTCTCTCTTTCTCCCCTTTTAGTCCAGGATCCTGGCTCCTCCTAATTTGCATTGCATTTTAGAAAGAAGGATTCCATCAGGCTCTAGAAAAAAGAAAAGCCTCCTTATGTATGTATGTACCAGACACCACTTAATGCCTTCCAAAGTGTTCAGAGACAACCTGCTGGAAACTCACTAGAATGGAGGGAGAAAATGGGTTCTGCTCTGTTCCCAATGAGGAGCATGAGAAATACACAGTTGCGGGAACAAAGCATGGGCGTGACTCAGTTAGTCCTAGGGTGCCCAGAGGTCCTAACGAGTTCCTCCACCACTTTTGGTCCCCAGGTATTCATTACCTTGTTATCCGATTCCTGGGTGGTTTTAACCATGAAATGATAGCTCAGTGACCCCTTCTCTTGGCCAGGATGCCCTTGTGGAATTTGGGTCATTTGACCCTTCCTGCCTGATGCCCACCTGCCCAGATTACTGGACCTACTCAGGGTCCCTGACTACCCCACCACTGTCTGAGTCCGTCATCTGGATCATTAAGAAGCAGCCTGTAGAGGTCAATCATGATCAGGTATGTTCTTCCCACATTTCCACATAAGGAAATTCTAGTCTGCCCTGTTAAAACAAGGCTGGGCTCAAACTTTGACATCAGTTTTTAATATCTCATAATGCTTATGTTTTTATTAAAATGTGCTAACTTGTCTTAATTTATTTTTATTGGATTTTGACAGAGAGATAGAGAGAAAGAGAGAGACAGAGAGAAGGGGGAGGGCCCAGAGCAGTCTCCATAGTTGACAGCATTAGTTTTCCATATAGTTTCACTCCACAGGTGGGCACGGGGCTGCGCAGGGCAGGAACTGGGCTGGGAGCCTCCGGCACAGGCCCCGGCAAGAACTGAACTGGGGGCACACCCCAGTTCAGCATATGGGTCCACCTGGACCGGAGCCAGAATTCGATCCCTGGTCTCCAAGGCTGCAAAGTGAGCGCTTAACCCGCTAAGCCATCCCAGCTTCCCCTTATTTTCATATTTGACAATGACATGTGTTTTATGCATTGTGTGCTAATCTATTAATACGAATTGCTCTATAAACAAGACCCCTTTAAAAGGAATAATGAAGGCTGGAAACGGATGTTCTCAAAACCCCTTAATTTTCTTAACGTAATTTTGCTCTGGAATCTCAGGATACAGACAGAATCCAGTAATATCTGTCCAGAAATTTTATGTCAGTCGTTTGGAACTCTCAATTTATTTTTTCCTTAGAAAGTATGTTTAAGTAGTAATTACTATGTCAATACACAAAAGTCTCTTTCATTCATAATATAGTTAAACTATAATAATAGTTGCTTTATGGGATTTTTACTAATTATAAAGAATTTTTATAAGAACAGAGCTTCTAAAACCTCTTTTTATGAAGCCAGAATAATTTATACCAATACCCATCAAAGACTGGAGCAAAAAAAACTAGACATGTCTCTGAAAAATATTTTTTAGAAGCTAAAATATTATATCAGAAACAGATTCCTGCAGTACATTAGAAGAAATATATACTTTGTCCAAGTACCATTTATTTTAGTAATGCAAGGATAGTTTATTATTAAGAATTATATCAATATAATTCATAATATCAGTGACTTTAAACAGAAAAATCATTAATGGAAACAAAAATATAAAATACCTTGGGATAAGTTTAACGAGAATATTTGGGGAAGCTGGGATGGCTCAGTGGGTTAGGCACTCACTTTGCAGCCCCGGGGACTGAGGATCGAATCCCGGCCCCGGCCAGTGTGGACCCATATGCTGAACTGGGGAGTGCCCCCAGTTCAGTTCTCACCAGGGTGAGACCCTGGCCCAGTTCCTGCCCTGTGCAGCCACGCTCACCTGTGGAATGAAACTATGTGGAAAAACCAATGATGTACAACTATGGAGACTGTTCTGGGCCCTCCCCCTTCTCTCTGTCTCTGACTCTGTATCTGTCTCTCTCTCTGTCAAAAACAATAAATATATCTTAAAAAAACAAACAAACAACAAGAACACTTGGGGGGAGGGGGAGTGTGGGGGGTGGAGCGGGAGTGGACCCGGATATATGGTGATGGAAGGAGAGCTGATTCTGGGTGATGAGCACATAATGCGATGCATAGGTGATGTGATGTGGACTTGTACATCCGGAAACTGTCTAATTGTTAACAATCAATGTCACCCCAATAAGTTTAACAATAAAATTAAAAAAAAGAAAAGAAAAAAGAACACTTAAAACATTCCTGAGAGACACAAAGAAGACTTGAATTCATAAAATTCATCCCCTGTAATTGAATAGGAAGACATCATAAAGATACCTTTGATGTCACTTCTAGGGTTATTCTCCATGAATTGTTTATTCTCCAATAATTGGTATGGTATTGGTGCACAAGGAGATCAATAAAGGTAAGAAAATAGTAAGCTCAGAAATATGTCCAAATGCATATGAGAATTTAGTCTATGATAAAGGTAGCATCTCAAATGAGTGAGGGGAAAAGATGAGATTATTTATCTTTTGGGGGACAATTGAACAGATATTTAGGGGGGGAAAGGTGAGACCCACTATTTGAACTTCACACAAGAATATACTCTAGATATATTAAATGTTAAAAATATTGCCATAAAAGTACTAGAATAAGCATAGAAAAATCTTTTCAAATACGATAAGGGAGGAAAAATAATTTTCCTTATACTCTTCAAAAGGTTCTTGGCTGAGACCTTCCTCTAATAAAAGACAGATTAACAGTAGAAAAACAAACAAGTTTAATAACACATGTACCTCATGTATACATGGGAGAGGGGAAACTGAGTAACTCCCCTAAATGGCCCAAGCCACCACTTTAAATACTATTTCCAGCTAAAGACAAAAGAAGATATGGGGGAGGGCGACAGTTAGGAGGTTACTAGGAAAACACAGTAAATAAGGGTAAGGCTGTTATATAGACTTAAGTCTTTGCCTTTTCATTGATGAAATGTCTAAAGAGTCATCCTCCTCTTCATGGTACAGAGAGGGAGACATCCTTACAAATGGAGATTCCCCTTATAAGTGTAAATATCTCTTACAAAAGGGTAACTTGTACTTGGTTTTCAGAGCTCCTCTTGTATCTGCAGTTTCATAAAAATAATCAGCTCAAAATAATCATTACAACACATAGATGATGTACTTATAGAATTGTACTCTTGGAACCTATGTAATTTTTACTAACCAATGTCACCCCAATAAATTTAACAAAAAAATAATCCTTACACCAAAGACATATTTGGGGATCACAAATTATGCTCCTCTTTACCTCTAAATGGAGGAAGCTTTTCCAATTATATATCAAAACCAGAAGTCATAAAGAAAGTAACTAGTAAATTAGACCACATGCGTTTTAAAAATTCTGTGTGATGAAACTCACAATAAACAAATGACAAAATACAGATCTTTACTGCCCCTAGGCTATGTGGCCTATATACATTTAATCTCCTATATCCTTCATATTAAAAGTTGACATAACACTGACAAATAAATATGTTAAATAAATAAACCAGAGGGTTAATGGCCCATATGGAGGACTTCAGAAATAAAATTTCAACACGGAAAATTCAATGAGAAAAAAATTTAGAGCTGTCATCTATAATCCTATTCAGCTGTAATCTAACCACTCAGTGTTAATCATTGGGTAAAAACCTTCTGGATATATGCACACACACACACACATACATAACTTTTTAGACAAAACAGAATCATTACCTATATAGTTTTGCTGCTCTTTTCACTAAACAATGTGTGGAACATTTTATAGATAAACATTATCTTCGGTATCATTTTTAATGGCTATGTATGGCTTTATAGATCTAATGTAACTTGTGGGTATTTGGGCTATTTCCAATATTTGCAGTTTATTGAATAAAAATAAACCTTAGTTACCTGGACACATTCCTAATTAATGAGGGTATGCACTTAATTTGTAAGTACAGTAACTGGTGATTGTCTCTGGTCACAGTTTTTCCTCTGCAGCTCTACTTGGCCTAAAGTCTTTGATCCAAACCAATCTTCATAGGCTTGCCTACTGCGTGCTTCAGGCTAACCTCTCCAAACTATAGTGCACCTGACTGAATGAGGAGAAAGGTAGCGAACAGGTATTCCAGCTAACTCAGAAAGCCAAGGGGTTATTGGTTGATGCTATTTGCCTCATTAGTGAGCCCTTGGTTTGGGGTTGCTCCTTTTGTATTGAACTTCCCTGTCTAATACATTAGGCACTGACCACATGTGGCCATTTAAATTTAAATATGAATGCATTAAAATCAAAATTAAATTAAAAATTCACTTTCTTAGTCGCACTGGCCAGTTTCAGGAGCTCAGTGGCCATATGTGGCTTGTGGCTACCCTAGTGAACCATGTAGAAGTCATTGCTATCATCATGGAAAGTTCTATTGGATGGTGTTGGTGGTGGGGGCATCGCACTGCCTGTTAAGACAGCCACATGCGTTGCCTTGCCTACACTGCCCAGGTACATACAGTAAGCACTCAAGAATACATTATTTATGTTAACGATTCAGTTAAATTTTGAAAAAACAAAACATTTTGGGCACTGTTGTCCTATGTACTGGACCTTTCCTTTATTGTCAGGTAGGCTGCTGTTTTGCCCATTTTAAGAGGAAGTTCCTGGAATTAAAGATGAAGTAACTCATTCTTGGCAAATGGCCAATATGGGGGGACAGGACCTTTGACCCCACTCCTTGGCTCCTAAGTGCCCTGCTGGTTACACCACCTCCTGTGTTCTCCCCACACAATAATATCTACTCCCTGTCCATTGGTGAAAGCATTCCTACTCAGAAATAAGTTCTCCTTCTGTGTTAATTTTAGACGAATATTTCAGAGTTGTAAAAATGAGTTTTTATTCATGAAGTGAATCTGTTTTTCCATTGAACTTACTTACGCTTCCTGTTTCTATTTCTAGCTTGAACAATTTCGGACCCTGCTTTTCACTTCCGAGGGGGAGAAAGAGAAAAGAATGGTGGACAACTTCCGCCCCCTTCAGCCCCTAATGAATCGCACTGTCCGTTCATCCTTCCATCATGATTATGTGCTGAATATACAAGCAAAACCCACGCCATCTACCAGCCAAGTGACCTCCTAGGACACCCATGTCTAGGCGGTATTTTGCTTTAATATATACTAGCTTTTAAAAAATTAACTATGACTATTCTGCACACCTGCATTTAATGCTAATTATAGTTGTGCATTTCTTAGTGTGGCAGTGCTCCTTCGTCTTTTATTGATAATGATCTTTATCACCTAAGTAGCAGCAAGAGACACAAGTTTCTCTCATACTCTTATAGCAACCTGTCAGTTACTATAATGTCTCTTTATGTCTGACATTTTCTGTCTTTTTATGTTTATCAATTAGTGGTTCTGCAGTTATAAGTAGAGATGATAAAATACTTAACCACTGATAAGACACAGACACTGACCTTCCAGAATGTAGGCCTCTCAGAAACAGCAATAGGCCCAGGCTGGTACTTCCTGGCTAAACATTGGCCATGGTTTTAGGTATATCTATTTCAAAACATGAATTTTCTTTTATAAGGGTTTCTCATTAAGTATATTTGCCTCCATCTTTAGTTATCTTAATAGTATATGATATGCTTACTTACTATCAGTTTATGGTATAGAAAAAGTATTTTGTAATCCTAAAAAAACAAGGATTTACTTATTTATATCTGGAAATCCTTTGCATTTATGAAGATCAGATATTTTACTTAAAGGCTTGATCATATAGAAAACGTGTAGAACATTTTAAAGAAAATGTCTGAAGTGCCTAGAACTTAAAATTCTTTCATGATATGTATGTTTTTCAAATGAATAGTAATAGTCTATACTTTATAGTAGTATTTTGCATTATTTGTACACTGTTTCATAGAATATGATATCTTCCACAATGACAGAACTATCTTGGCTTCCCTTTAAAACTGTTTGAACTTTATTTTATTTCATTAGTTGAGGTCTTATGCAAGGCAGGTGATCAACATAAATCTCCCAATTTATACATGGCTTAGAAGACTTTTGCTACAGTAGTAGGGGGAGAAACTTGTCAGGTAAGCTAAAATCTAGATAATTCTACATATTCCTAGGAATCCCTGCCACTGTTGCCTTTGCTTGTAAATGTCTTGGAATGTTTGTCTATAAACCTGTGCTCAGACTCAATATTGCATTAACCAATAATACTTATTTTATTAATATGCTATTCATCTGGTCTGCAAGATAGGGTTGGATAAATATACTTAACACTACTGAACCGTACACTGAAAAAGATTAAATGATAAATTTTATGTGTATTTTCCCACAATTAAAAATAAATAATAAATTCCGTAGGAATAAAAGATAGTTTTGGAGTTGTATGTGTAAGTTTGGGGAGATATCTCTCTTTCTAAACGAGGTGAAGGGGTAAAGGCATTTGCTTCTAGGGTTTATGACTTCTCTGGGAAAGGGAAGCAAGTATATCACAGGAAACTAATACAATTATTAAAAAGGTAACTGTGGGGGGAAAGTTCATGTTAATACAATTGATGTTTCAAACCATACTTATCTTTAAAAGGGTAAACACACAAGACATGCATTACTTTGGGCACAGAGTCCCTTCTAGGACTCCTGCAAAGTCTTAGTGCAAAATTCTACTATAGTGAGTCTTCCAAATTGGAGCAAGAACCAATGTGCAGAACTCCCAACTTACCCTCATATCTTAGAGCTACAAAGGATGTACAGTTGGCCCTTGAACAACACAGGTTTGAACTACGTGGGTCCTCTTAATGTGGATTTTATTCAATAAATACGTACAGTCCTGTAAATGTATTTTTCTTATTATTTTTGTAATAACATTTTCTTTTTTCTAGCTTACTTCATTCTAAGAATATATAATACATATAATATACAAAACATGTGTTAATCAACTGTTCATGTTATAAGTAAGGTTTCCAGTAAATAGTAGGCTATTAGTAGTTAAGTTTTGGGGAAGTCAAAAGTTACACATGCATTTTTTACTGCTGGAGGATGTCAGCACCCCTAATGCCCACCCTGCACCCCTCCCAGTGTTGTTGAAAGGCTAATTGTATTTATAGGGTGTGTCCTAGTTTATCACTCCTCATTTATTTACACCTGGTTTTCTGGTGTAATTATTAATAGCACCTTCTTTCACTCTCAGTCATGTTCTGGTTTGCATGAAAAATTCTTGGTCACCTTCACAGCAGAGGTTATGGAAACTGCTTTGGGGATGTGGTTTCATGCATGCCTTAGTCACCCCCCACCCCCCACCCCCCAGCCCAGCACCACCACCACCTGCAAAGGGTGCTACAGATTCCCCCCCTGGCTACTGATAACCCTAGCAAGACATTTTTCATGTCTTTTATGCCTCCAAAGTGTTTTATTTGTACCTTCCTAGACCTGAAGAAGAAAACTGCACTTGAGATCTTTCAAAGGGCCTGGAAAAGAATTTTGATGAAAACTGCTGCTCATATTCATCAAATAATATAGATTAATGAAATAATTTCTTTACATTATTTAGATTCATTGAATGAGTTTTTCTCCCTGTTGTTTTGAATGTGGAAGATGTCTATAAAATTAATGAGACATTGTTTAACATGCAGATCAGAAAGTGACTGGAAAACTCTTAAGGGAATTTTCTAGAGAAGCAGGAATGGAAAGAACCACTTTCTCTTCCTCAACTCACCTCTTTCTGTAAAACCAGTGCATGATTTGCTGACATCATCAAGACACCACCCAGAGCTACATGGGTTAGGGCAAAGTTGGCTATTCTAAAACCAGGCATCCACCTCAACAAAGGTTATGAAGATATCTTTCTGGGGGATACGTTGTTTTGGCATATTAGCAAAAAGACAGTATTGTAATCACTTTAGGTATTTTTCTGTCAATACAAGAATCAACATTATTTACTTGATACCATTTCTACTTAATGTTTTATTGTCTTTTTAATTCAACATTGTTGGTTAAGGTTTTTCATGTAATATTTTATTGATCAAAAATGGCTACAGTTCATTTAAATGAGTAAGCTCCAATTTTACAATATAATTAGTACATATAAACACTACTGGCTACTTTACAGATAAATAGTAATGCAATCTTGTTTTTTGGATTGAGTGTTTATGTTGTCACCCACCACCCGCACTCCACCCAGATTCATTTGTTGAAATCCTAACTCCCAAGGTAATGGTATTAGGTGGTGGAGCCTTTGGGAAGCAATTATGCCATGAGGGTGGAAGCTACATAATGGGGTTAGAACCCTTATAAAGGAGACCCCAGAGAGCTTTCTCATTCATCCCACTATATGAGGACATAATGAGAACATGTCTATCTATGAATGAGTAGGGAGGCACTTACCAGACACCGAATCTGCTGGAACTTTGCTCTTGTACTTCTAACCTCTAGAACTATAAGAAATAAATTGTGGGTTTTTTTTTTATAAGCAACCCATTCTCTGGTATATTGTTATGGCAATCAGAACTAAGATACTTGTCACTGTATGTACATTTTGATTCCTGATTTTTTAATTCAAACACTCTTCAGAAATGGTAGTACTTTGGTTTGGGTACTAGGTGGGAATATCAACTCTGTCACTATTCCTTCTCAAACCACCAGCAGTTGTGTTATTTTGACCTCCAGGCATCCTCAAACTTTTTAAACCGGGGGCCAGTTCACTGTCCCTCAGCATGTCCACACATGCACACTGAGGGCCCGGGACAAGTCGGCTGCTAAGCAGGACAGGCAGCGTTGGCAAAAACACCCAGCAGGCCGGATAAATGTTTTTGGCGGGCCACATGTGGCCCGCGGGCCATAGTTTGTGGACCCCTGGGCCCTTATCACTAGACAAAGAATCAAGGAATAAGAAATATCACTGGGGGAAGCCGGGATGGCTCAGTGGGTTAAGCGCTCACTTTGCAGCGCCGAGGTCCGAGGATCGAATCCCGGCCCCGGCCCGTGCGGAACCATATGCTGAACTGGGAGCTCCCCCAGTTCAGTTCTCTCTCTGTCTCTGTCTCTGTCTCTGTCTCTCTCTCTCTCTCTCTGTCAAAAATAAATAAATGAATAAAAATATATTTAAAAAAAAAAAAAAGAAATATCACTGGATAGTTCCTTCCTCCAAAGAAAACTTAACTCAGTTATGCAAATCAGCATTTTTCATATTATTATGCATTCACAAGTATTTTATCTTTCTACTTTAAGTTGTAACTGTAATCTGGAAAATACGAGTATTTAAAGTCCTTGGTATAGGAATGAGGGTTGGAGAAGACTTGAGATCCCATTGCATGTTCCTTGAATAAATCTGGTGACTAATACTGAAATTAATCATAGGTAAGGAATGAAATGTTCTTTTCTGAAGATTTCTGCATTGACCACTGAGTGAATCCTACTCCTGTTGCCTTACTAGAACAAGAAAAAGCTAATTGAAAGAATCCCAACCTGGCATTCAGAGAGTAGACATTTTATTTCTTGTTCTCCTTTTATGATTACAATAAACAAAAATAAATTTGTGGATCGTCCTTTGGTCACTTCATAAGAACTATGACTCATATTTAGCAATAGCATTATCTACTATATCATTTATATAAGTAAATTATTTTAACGTTTTTAGATAGTAAGTTATTTTCTACTGACAATATAAAATAAAAATTTAGACATTTTCACAGAGGGGGAATAAACTGAAATATACATACTTGAGAATACATAGATGTATTTCAGGCATCAAGAAAAATAGAAAATATATGTTGTATTGTAGAACGAGCTTGTCCAACCTGTGGCCCACAGGCCACATGTGGCCCAGGATTGTTTCGAATGTGGCCCAATACAAATTCATAAACTTTCTTAAACCATTATGAGATATTTTTGCAATTTTTATTTTAACTCATCAGCTATTGTTAGTGTTAGTGTATTTTATGTGTGGCCCAAGCCAGTTCTTCCAGTGTGGCCTAGGGAAGCCAAAAGGTTGGACACCACTGTTGTAGAATAAAGGTAATTTTGTTCTGTTTATTGAAATGTCATACCAGAATGTATATTTGCATTAAATTTTTACATACCTTATTTTATCTTGAGATTTATCACTTCAAATGAAAAGTAACTATAGTTTGGAAATGGACTGGCTTTTAGAATAATTTCTGTAATGAAGTTAACTTTTTCATGAGAATGTATTCAGTAGTTAATTGTTGGTGATAAATATCTAACTCCTATAAAAGGAGATTTACATTCATTTTTTAATCATAACAAAATAAAATTTAAATCTTTATTCCTTTTTAATTAGGAGTATCTTCCTATAAAACACTCTTACTTATTGTTATTACATGAAAGTCTGGTGTAATTCATAAGAACTGTTACACTGATGCTTTCAGAATGGCAATAATTCTCAGCATAAGTCCTGGTCACAGGTAACAGCAAAATTGGGGATTTGAAGAACTACATTCTGTGCCAGTAGGGCATTCTCTAGTTTGGGGATATAACTGCCAAGTCTGCACCTTCAAAGAATTTAGAAATTAGTGTGAGAAGCAGACCTGTGAAAGCACCAAAGTGCAATACAGTGTGATTGGTGTTATCAAAAGCAAAATACTTGTGCTGGGAGCACACATAAGACAAATACCTAATCCACTCTTGAGTGGGTCAGCAAGTTTTCACACATGATGATGTAACAGTGAATGTGTTATGGACACTGTTGCCAGGCACTGTGCCAACATGTAGCATGCATTTGGGAACAATTACTACCTACTCTCGATTTTTACATTTTAGAAAACTGAGGACTAGACATTAAGGAATTTACTCAAGATCAGGGAACCAAGGTTTGAGTTTCCTAGTCAATCCAATTCCAAAACTTATGTCCCTAATTGCTGATGCACTGAGCTGGACAAGGTGAATTTGGAGGTGTGTTACTCCAAGTATCTCCATAAGAGGACCTAGGGTAAGGCATTATGCAGAATTTAGACTTCTGAATGATTCCAAGGAAGGACTAGGGGAAGCAGGGGGCAGTTTAGTATATGGGTAGGTCACTAATTTTGACTTGGAGGAGAGAGTGAAACAAAGGTAGGCCAGGGAAGTCATCCAGTCTCTCAGAAGATGGGAGTTACTAATCATTTTGCAGCTGCAATGTATCTTTGAGAAAAACAGTTTTTCTTGGTCTTGTCCCTGGCCTTGTTTGTGTATATGACAGTCTGATTAATAACAGGGCTAATTTTACTTTCTCAATCCCTTATGTTACTTGAGTAACATAAGAGACACTTTGTTGACTCAAATATTGCTAAAGTATATAAAGGGTGTCCCAAAATTCACACAAGATTTGAATTTTGTGTCATTTGTGTGGTAAAGTGTTGCCAATGAAAAAAAAAAAAAAGACAGCGTGACAGCTGACAGTTCAGTATTATTAAAAATGGCGTGCTGGGGAAGCCGGGATGGCTCAGTAGGTTAAGCGCTCACTTTGCAGCGCCAGGGACCAGGGATCGAATCCCAGCCCCGGCCCGTGCAGAACCATATGCTGAACTGGGAGCTCCCCCAGTTCAGTTCTCTCTCTGTCTCTGTATCTCTCTCTGTCTAAATAAATAAATAAATTTAAAAAAAATAATAATAAATAAAAATGGCGTGCTACATGAAAGAATAACGTGTTTTCATTGTTGAGCAATGAAAATTTACAATTTTTAATTATAAACGTGTTTTCTATCAAAATTACTTCTTGTGTGAATTTTGGGACACCCTTTATAAGAAAAATTAGTTATGAAACACTCATTGCGACAATTCATCATTTCTCACCTAGATTGCGATATTCCAGCTTTATTCTTTACATTGCAAGCCGGAGTAATTTACCTAAAACACAAATATGATCACAAGCCTCAACTTAAAAGCTTTCAGGGGTTCCCTGTTGTCTACAGAATGTAAGTAAAGCTCAGCATGGCATACTAGGCCCTCTTCCATAACCTAGCCCCAGCCTACTACCACTGTGTTCCTTGATATTCTCCAATTGCCTTTTAAATTCGATGGCCAAAATTCTTGCGCTTCCAGCAGATTTCACATTTTCACCTCTCATTGTCTTTGTTTATGCTGATTTATTCCCACTCTTGTTCACCTGGTTAAAGGCTGTCTTCCTTAAAAAAAAACCTCAGGCATCAGAAAAGCTTTCCCTGAACCCCCAGGTGGACTGATAAGTAAACTTAATTGCTTGTACCATGTTATCTGATTAATGTATTGGTTATTCTCTGCCTCTAGATTGTAAATTCCTTGGGAGCAGAGGCTGCGTCTTTATATCCCAGGAGTTAAGTTCACCTCTAGAGCTAAGTCTGAATAGAAGAGGTGGAGTCTGGAGCTTTGCCTGAGGCGCTGATTGGTGGAAGGGCGGAAGGAGGCGGAGCCTGGGGAAATAGGACTGGGAAGCTAGGCAGACGGCCGTGGGTTGGGTGAGGCATTATGAGTGGGTAAGGAAGAAAGGGAGAAATGTGACTAACCTAGTCACAAGACGCCCCACTACGGTGTGGGGAGAGATGGTGACAATGAAACACTAGGAGGGAAGAAATAATTCCGGGGGGAGGGGATTTTCTGGAAGGAGATAGTGCTTTGTGCAGTGTTTTGGAAAACGAGCCACCTACAGAAACCTCCCATTTTCCGCTTTTGGCCCGCTAGGGAAACGCTAGGAGGGAAGGAGTAATTCCAGGGCGGGGTGGGAATTTTAGGGAAGGAGACAGTTACTTGTGCAGTTTTTCGGAAGACAAGCCACTTACAGAAACCTCCCATTTTCCGTTTTTGGTCTGCTTGGGCAGGGACACGCTCCTCGCCCGCCAGAGAGATCGTGCGGCGCCTGCGCGCGGCTGCGCTCTCTCTTAAGTCCGCCTCTTCCGGACCTCGCTTGTGGGCGTGGCGGCACCGGCAAGATGGCGGCCCCCGGGACTTTGGTCCTTCCCGAGAAACTGAGGTAAGTTGGGTTGGGAAAGATGAGCTGGCGAGAAGAGGGGACGGAGCGGGCCGAAGCGGGGCATAGAGGATGTGCAAGCAAGAAGGAAAACGGAGCTTGGCCAAGCAAACGAACCACTACGGCAGCTCGAGCCCCTTCCGGGAAGCACTTTGAACTGACAGGGGCGTCCGTTGGCTCAGGGAGACGAGGAGGGGAACAGGTGGTGGGATGGAGACCTGCAGTCTGGGCGAGGCGATGGTAAATGTATGTTCTGTAATCAAAACGTGGTCAGCAAAATTTCACTCTCAAGCACCCAAACGATTTCCTGTAACTGGGCGCGGAGAAGGGAGCTCAAGCAGGTAGCGCTGCAGGTGAGGCCACTGACACTGAACTTTGCATCTTGTTTTTCCAGCCACAAGAATTATAGGGCCGCCCTGAAGAAGGAGAAACGAAAGAAACGTCGGCAGGAACTCGCTCGATTGAGAGAGTCAGGTAACATACTCTTCATCTGTTTTCAGTGTATGAAATTGTTTTCCCCACTCCCTAACTTGAGGCTCCAGTGACAGAAGTAAACCAAGTCCGGTATGTGACAAAGAATTGCTGTGGCTACTGCCCCCCCCCCCCCCCCCCCGTAACGTTATGTTAGACAGATGTCAGAAATAATGTTAACCATACCAAAGAGGGGGAAAAAGTCATGGTGAATCATCATCCACTGACTATGTGTAAGTATTTATTAACTATCTAATATTACAGGTGCAGGCCTCATGAATTACCACAACTAGCACAGCCCTTGCACGTAGTAAGTATTCAGTGAATATTTTTCTTTATAAAACCAGCAGGAGTCAAGGGTTTTGGACATTTTGCAAGTTTCTCAAATTTGAGCAACTCAAATTATGTTATTGAAATATGTATAGGCATAAAACTAGTTATGGAAATTCTGTTGAACTCTAAAACAGTTTATTTACAAATTACAAAAGGAAGTGAAATGATACATCCAGTAAGTCAAATGTACATTATTGTGATATTACTGATGATTGGAAACATGCTTACAACATGAATGGCACTGTTTGGAGTTTGGAATGCCATCACTACTGTTGTCCTGTGTTTATTTACCACTTTTTTTTTCTAAAGTACTGTAGAACCTTCACCCATACTGGCCATGGTGTCATTTGTTCTTCACATGGCATAATCTAGCATTTATATATATTAAACCTGCCTGTTTAATATAATGAAATTATTGTTACTAACATAAAATTACACATTAGTGATGAATGTGGATGGAAGCACTGAAATCACATAGGAGTACTGGGTGATAATAGTTGCCATCCAGGTTATCCAAAATATGCCTACTGGGTTATAATGGTTGCCATCCAGGTTATCCTCACTCATAAATACTTCAGCCTGCATCTCCTAAGAATAAGGACCATAATACTAAACTTGCACCCAAGTAAAGGGACAAGAGTTCAATGATATGATACATAGGCAGTATTTAAAACTTTCTCAGACCAACATTGATTATTTAGAAAAGCCCGGGAGAAGCTGGGATGGCTTAGTGGGTTAAATGCTCACTTTGCAACCCTGAGGACCGAGGATTGAATCCCGGCCCCGGCCCATGTGGACCCGTGTGCTGAACTGGGGAGTGCCCCCAGTTCGGTTCTCACCGGGGCGAGACCCTGGCCCGGTTCCTACCCTGTGCAGCCCCATGCCCACCTGTGGAATGAAACTATGTGGAAAAACCGATGATGTGCAACTATGGAGACTGTTATGGGCCCTCCCCCTTCTCTCTGTCTCTGTATCTCTCTGTGTGTCAAAAACAATAAAAATCTTAAAAAAAAATAAGAAAAGCCCAAGCAAGTTGTCTGGTGGAATGCCTTGCATTCTGGATTAGTCTGTCTTCTGATTAGCTTCAGGCTACACTTTTTATAGTTGATGCTGCATACCTCTCATTACTTACATTGGGGCCAGTAGGGTCAGGTGGTTCCGCTCCTAGTGATGCCAAATATGGTCAGTGTTGCTAGTCATGTGGCTACAGTATAAAGGATATTTTTCCCTTTGTAATTAGTCCTCATCTGTGGACTGATATTGTGAGATGGTGTAAATATCCTCTTCCAAACAAGCTTTCATCCAATGTTTTTAGCATCTTTGTCTAAGTTAGTATTTACAGTGGGGGTGCAAAAGTAATGACTTCTATTTAAGGCTTTCTACGTTTCTTCACCATTTTTAAAAAATGGATGTTCCCTCCTACACTCCCACCACTTCTTTGACTATCACTATGGAACCATCAATTAATTTTTTGAATTTAGTATGTTAGCTGCTACCATTGTTTTTCTTTTTGATGTTCACATTGTACCAAATTTGAGTGGTTGTAGCCCTTATTATTAGAAAGTTATAAGAAGAGGTTTCTACCATAATTGTAAAGATTAAAGAATGTATCTTTTTCCTGAATTACTGACTAAGATTTTGTGATATTCAGAGTTTAATAAAACATTTAAATTCCCTCAGGACTCTTGCAGGAGGAGGAGGAGGAATCTTCTATTGAACAACAACAACAAGAAGAGAAGCTGTTGGAAATAGAGAGGTCAGCTCTGAATGATGTGCTTCTTGTGAACCCAGTATTTCATTTGAGTATTAGAATTCTTTAACCAGTACGGGTGTTCTTTATAAACTCTTGTACAAAATAGGTCTTATAAAATACCCTGGGTAAACTATTTAAATTTCTAGCTGACAGGATAAAACTAGATGACTTTTATTTTAATGAAAGTATTTTTCAATATTTTTGCTAATTTGTGACTATTTTTGTAAAATCAAAATAATTATGTGAAAAAAGCTTCAAATGAGTCAACACACCCAAAGATAGTCATTGTTAAAAATATAAAAAGTATAGATGAACTATACATGTATATTTCTATAATAGAATGATATTTATATTTTTTTTCTATAAATTGCATTTTAGCTAAATATATGGGACATTTATTTCACTGTTGATGCAGAGATCTAATTTAACCATTTCAATGGCAACCCAGTATCCATTGTATAGATACAACATAATTTATTCTTCATTTATAATTTATAGTTCTCTACTAACACATTTAGGTTATTAACTGTTAAATAACATTCACTTGCTATGTACTATTTACTATTAGTTTATGATTAATTTACATTCAGGATTTTTATTATTATATGAAAAGTTGCAGTGAGCACCATGGCTATATAGCTTTGGCAATTGTCCTATTATTTCTTTGGGAAAATACCTAGAAATGAAATGGTTGGGATCAAAGGATAAGTACATGTAAAATATACAGGGGCAGGTAAGAAGGGCATTTGGTTTACAGTCTGCGTCTCTGCCAACAGTGAATCAAGGTGCCCATTTCCCTATACCTTCACTCACACTAGGTATTAATCAATTTTTCAAACTCCTATAGTGAAAAGTTGTGTTTCATTGTTTCAGATGTACATTTCTGAATTAGTGAGTATCTTTTTATGTATTTTATTACCTATTGAGTCATAGGTAATATATTCAAAATATATATAAAAATAAAATATATTAAAAAAATGATTGAGTCATACCTTTCAGGATACATTTTTTTTTTTAAAGATTTATTTATTATTTTTGACAGAAAGAGAGAGAGATACAGAGTCAGAGACAGAGAGAAGGGGGAGGGCCCAGAACAGTCTCCATAGTTGCACATCATTGTTTTTTCCACATATCGGTAGTTTTATTCCACAGGTGGGCTTGGGGCTGCACAGGGCAGGAACTGGGCCGGGGTCTCGCCCCGGTGAGAACTGAACTGGGGGCACTCCCCAGTTCAGCATATGGGTCCACACTGGCCGGGGCCGGGATTTGATCCTCATTCCTCCGGGCTGCAAAGTGAGTGCCTAACCCACTGAGCCATCCCGGCTTTTTCCAAGATACATTTTTTTTGGTTACTTAAGCAGTGTTATTACTTGATTAAGGATATTAATCCTTTGTCATGTGTGATGCGTATTTTTCTCATTTTTATCAATCCTAACTTGGCTTACAGTATTCCCATAATTTGACTTTCATGGTTTCAACTTTCATTATGCTATCTGGCCTTGGTGTTGTGACTTAGAAAGGCTTCCCTCATCCCAAGATGACAAAAATATTCTACCTTATTCTTTCAGTATGTTTAAGAAGGTAGTTTTGTGGGGTTTGTTTTTTTTTTTGTAAGTGGTATACAATAATGTGAATGTGCTAAATGCTACTCAGTTGTACACCTAAAATGCTTAAATTGCTAAATTTCATGATATATATATATTTTGCCACAATAAAAAATAAAACTTTAAAAAGAGAAAAAACTTTATAGATATTCTCCAGCTATTTAGTATGTTCATTGGAAATGTTGCTTCTTTTCTTATAATTAAGTTCTGTTATCTACTTGAGCACATAATTAGGTGAAATTATCAAAATACTCTTATCCCCCCCCCCCCCCCCCCAAAAAAAAGAAGCAGTAGTGGTTGGGAACATGGAATTGGATTTGGCCAGATCTGCATTCCATTTCTGGCCCTGCTATTTACTTGCTGTGTTCAAGTTGCTTAATAGCTCTAAGCTTCAATTTCCTTGCCTTAAATATGGAGCTAAAGTCAGTCATAGTACCTATCTCATAGAATTGAGATTAGATTGGATGGTAAGTGTACAGGGTCCAGCAGAAATAATGCCCCTTTTTTCTGAGCTGGTAATCTATACAAGATCTTTTACAAATTCTTCACGTAACAAACGAGTGTTTTGATAGTATAGCTTCATTGTTCTCACTCGCTTTTCCCTTGTAGGTTGATGGACCATTTTACTTTAGGGAACCTGTAACACAGAGGTTACTAAGAGAACACGTCCGTTTATACTGTACTACTTATTATTCAAAAGGGCATTACTTCTGCTGGACCCTGTATCGTACTTAAGAGTTAGCTGATAGGAGGTGCTGTAATAACTCATTCTTATCATAGATTTCTCTTATGATGAAGATGCTATACAGTGGACAACACAGGGCTTAGGGATGCTGATTCCCCAAGCAGTTAAAAATCCACATGTAACTTTTTCATATGCAATATGCCAGTCTCTACCATGGCTAAAAGATGTGTTCCTAGAATCTGCATTTGGAAATGGAATATATTTTCCCACAGAATGTTTGAAATTGTGGTTAGGTCCCCAGGCTAGACATAAAACCTTACTTAACTCTTAATGTCATTGAAGTGATATAGAACAATTTCTTGTATTTTATTTTCTATTTCCAGATTCAGTGGGAGAATGCAATCTAAACACCCAAGTGGCTACTAAACTTTTGAAATATAACCCATCTTTAAATTAGAAACTTATGGTATTGGATGTCTGAGACTCCATTTTAAGATAACGTCACTCTTTATAATTGGTAATTTTTAAAAAATAAACTAGATATCTGGTTATTTTTATAACTCCTTGTCATCTTTTATTAAAACCTGTATCTTTATTTATTTTAAAGATAAGATTATGTTGTAGTTTAATTTTTCCCCTTTTTGCAGTTTTGGTGATTGGGGCAAACCACAGGAGTTTCTTAACTGTTTTAGAGTAGCAGTCCAAAAGTTTTCCTCATGCTGTAATCCTGCAATCGCCACTTTTAGAATGTGAAAAGCTGGATGTGGGGTTTTGACACTTGTCATTCACTTTATTGGCACCTGAACCTCGCTATGGTCAACCAACAGGAAAACTTGTAGTGTCATTTGTTTTATGTAAAAGATGTCACAGATACAAAATGTAGAGGTGGTGATTTTAAGCCATTACCCTCTATGAAGATAGTTGCTAAAATGTAGTGCTTTTCTAAGATTGCTACTCGGATCTTCTGGTCCTCTTAGCGCCACTTAACTGCTTTCTAGATAATGTCTTTTATGATAGTTTAATAATTCCCAAACATGTCATTTTATTGTCGTGTGTGTGTGTGTGTGTGTGTGTGTGTTTGTTGATTGATGCCTGTTTCTTTGAATACATTATTACATTGGTAGGCAAAAGTTACATGAGGAGTGGTTGTTGCGGGAGCAGAAGGCACAAGAAGAATTCCGAATAAAGAAGGAAAAGGAAGAGGCAGCTAGAAAACGGCAGGAAGAACAAGAGGTACAGCAGTAATCAGATAGCCAGACCTATTATAATTATTAGTAGTTTACCAAAACTCATTAAGAGTTAAGTACCTTGAACTTGAAAAGATGGATAGCATCCATTTCACCAGTGTTACTAAAGTTTTTCATTTAGTCGCCCTGTGTGTTCAAAGTTTTAAAACGTGAATCTGAAAAAAATATTACTTTTTCTTCTTTTTTCCCTTCTGTAAAGAGAAAGTTAAAGGAAGAATGGGAAGAACAGCAAAGAAGAGAGAGAGAAGAGGAGAAGCAGAAGCTACAGGAGAAGAGAGAAAGAGAGGTGATTCCTGTCACAGGAGGATAAACGCACTGCGTATCCTCTTAGTGAGCAGAGGTGGTGTGGGACAGGCTTGAAGAATGAGCTATAGGCATAGCAGGGTTTTGGCTTCGATGGTTTGTTTAGAAAGAGTCATGTTTTCTGAAACTCATATATACCAGAGTTTCCTTCTGATGCTCTTCTTTCAGCCTGTGTAGTGACAGATACCTTAACTTACGGTTTTTCTTCAGCTTTACCCGTTTTACCCTTTAGATCAGGGATTGGCAAGCTTTTTTTGTAAAGGGCCAAAGACATTTTA
>PVKE010029871.1:0-19967 GCA_004027555.1 Craseonycteris thonglongyai | reverse complement strand
TTGCTCAGGGCAAGACTGGTGAATAGGGGCACAGGGGTCATGCTGGTTTTGGTCACAGACTGAACAGTCAGCACAGTGTGGGCAGGTGCACTGTCATGATGTTGTTCATATAAATCACCCATCATGAAATGGGCAACGATGTTGAAAGAGTCTCCCAAAAAAATTCACTGAAGTTGAACACAGCTTCTCACAACACCAGCTGGTACACGGGTGCAAATGGGCTCCTAGAACACTCACCTAGCAGGGAAGCCTGTGTTACAAGGGTCCACCCTCCAGAAGAGCATTCTCGTTTTTTTTTTTGGGGGGGGGGGGTCCTGCCTCATATATTATCATGTCATCTGAAAATAATGACAGTTTTACTTCTTCCTGTTAATACTCTGGACCTTTTAACGTGAGTCAAGCGATAATTAAAGAATGACTTACTGGTGAAGGCCTGACTACATGAGGCTAACAAACATCTGCTAAAGGGGTCATACAGCTGAAGAAATAAAATGGTGTGCCTGTAAGCCAAGCACTCACAAACCAATCACAAAGCCAGCTGGTGTTAAAAGTTTCCAAAAATCAAATGTTCCTTTTTAGGAACGCTGTCTTGGTAAATGGGGAAAATGCAAAGTATATTTTAAATATGCATATAACTGCAAATTTTAAATACCTGGAGTTGCTTCTTAACATGCTCATTTTTCTGTGTTTCTGTTACACGCTCCTCCTCACTTCTGTGGTTCATGACCCCATCATTTGATAATTCAGCACTAGCCTCAGCATTATTCTCATCATGTTCATCATGTTCATTTTCTGCTGGAGGAATTACTGGTGGTGGTGGAAGTGGAGGGGGGGCAGACATCACAGTTTTTAACTCTTCTTTGGTCTTTTCCAAATCTTCCTGGGCTGCAAAAGCCTGAACATTAAAAACAAGTTTATCAGCAACTTACTTTGAAAACTGGTAATTAAAAGAATCAAGTTATCCTTCTTTCCGAATAAAAGCTGTAATTCAGGGCAATGAAAATAGGACTGTTTGATGAAAGCTCGATTTTTATAGAAGAATGCCAGCAGGCAGGAGTGATAGGATTGAAAACATTACTTTGGAAACCCTAATAAAATGATTAATTTTGGCAAGATTTATCAATTGCTGCTAAAATTGTTCTGTAAATGGTCACTGAGAAATGGATTACTAGTATACTGCTAAAGAATGCCACAGCTAACACAACACATTTTAGCCACAAGGGTCTGAACGTAACCAGACAATGAGGGAATCAGATAGCAATTACTCTAATCCAATAATTAATTAAAATTATTGATGGTGAGTTAACCAGATATTATATGTCTTCTAATATGATACAACAGTAAGTACCCAACATCCCCAATTATTTGGGTGATCACAGGGTGGTGGTTTGCAGGGAAAGTTCAGCTTTCACTATTGTTCTCGTGTAATTAACACCCCCTTTTCATTTTAGAAAATATGCAAATTTGGGTGATGAATTATATGGAAGTCTCACCTATGAGGCGCTGTAGCCAAACACTTCTAACTTGAACCCTCCAAGTTTTGGGGTATAATTTCCATTTTACAAGGAAATATTGATAATAAAAGGACAAGTTAAGTAACACCATGAAAAAGCAACTAGACAAATACAGGAGGAGAAAAAATTTGCAATTCCTTTTAATAAATCAGTATCACTAAAAGAACTGTCCTACTTTAAATAGACTTAGGGCAAACAGATACAATGCAAAGTCGTACCTTGGACACTGGCTTTGCAAAGTAGCTATATAAGACTTTTTGGGTCAATTTTGAATAAAGTTTGCCCCAAAATAAAGCCACAAACATATGTTCAATTAATTTACTACAAATCAGCCAAGAATATATCATGGTGTTGGGAAACTGGACATACACAAAAAACAAAAAACTCCTAGAAGCAATCATAGGCAGCAAGCTCAATGACGCTGGTCTTGGTGATGATATTCTGGATTTGACATCAAAAGCAAAGGCAACAAAAGCAAAAACATGAAGGACTACATCAAACGAAAAAGCTTCTACACAGCAAAGAAAATAATAGAACAAAAAGGCAACCCATTGAATGGGAGAAAATATTGGCAAATCATATATCTAATAAGGGGTTAATGACATAAAAAACTCAGACAACTCAATATAGTTAAAAAAAACACACAAAAACAATCCAATTGAAAATGGGCAGAGGACCTGAACAGACATTTCCCCAAAGAAGTTATAAAAATGGTCATCGGGTACCTGAAAAGGTGATCAGCCACAATGGCTACTATCAAAAAGATAACAAGTGTTGGGGAGGATGTGGGGGAAAAAAGGACCCTTGTGCACTGTGGGCAGGTAGGTACATTTGGGCAGGTGGTACATTTGTGCAGCTACAATGAACAACAATATGGAGATTCCACAAAAAATTAAAAATAGAACTATCTTACCCCAGCAACTCCACTTCTGGGTATTTATCCAAAGGAAATAAAAACACTAAATTGAAAAGATATATGCATCCCCATATGCCCTGCAACATTATTATTTATAATAGCCAAGATATGAACGCAACTTAAGTGTCCACTGATGGATGAATGGATAAAAAAAATGCACACACACATGCAAGCATACACACACAGAATATTATTCAGCTATAAAAAAGAAAATCTTATTTGTTAGTAACAACATGGATGGACCCTGAGGACATTTTGCTAGGTGAAATAAGTCGACAGAAAAAGACAAATACCATGATATCAACTTATATGTGGAATGTAAAAAAACAAAAACCAAAAACCCCGAGCTTGTGGATACAGAGAACAAACTGGTGGTTACTAGAGACAGGGGTGAGCAAAATCCAAGAAATGGGTTAATAAAGTACAAACTCCCAACTATAAAATAAGTCATGGGGAAGTAATGTACACCATGATGATTACAGTTAATAACACTATACTGTATATTTGAAAGTTATTGAGAGTAAATCTTAAAAGTTTTCATCACGAGGAAAAAAAATTGTGGCTATGTATAGTGACTTCTTATGGTGATCATTTTGCAAAAGATACAAATATGAAATTATTGTGTTGTACACCTAGATATAGTATGTCAATTATATCCAAATCTTTTTTAACTTTGAATATAGTCTAACATTGGACGAGATGAAAACCGACTAAAATGAAATAGTATATACAATATGACTTCACTCTGAACATATTTATGTGTATAATACACGTGTGCAAACAGGAAAAGATCCTGAAAAGATATGCACTAAGGTGTAAAAACAGTGATTCTAGTTTGTGGAAATGTGATTCTTTGTGTGAATTTTCTAATCTCTACAATTCCCAGGATTTGCCCCTGTGATTTATTATTTTTCAAAGTTTATGTATATCTATAAAATTCTAATAAAGCAGTGCAACAGATAGGTTAACAGAATTTTCTTCCTTTCTGGAGTTATATATTACAAACATAATTCTCAATTAATGAAAAACTTCCCTATGAAATTTAAACCGCTATAATGAAAATTTAAGAAAGAACACCATATTTACATTTTATTGTAGAAAAGTCACACAAATATACACTTTTGAGTATAAAAAGTTATAGTTGCATTTAAGAATTAGTGTCATTTAAATTTGAATTGAACTCTCATTATGTTATATATTCCCCACCCCTCTAACTAAAGCCTGATTTTTCACTTGTGTGCGTGCTATTCCAGACTACAGTGGTTTCATCTACTTAGGAACTCAGATTAGAAATCTCAGTCTCATCTTCATTGAATACCCCTAATTCAACCTTACATCCAGTTATTTCGCTGCCGTGCCCTTTTGAGTCTACCACAAAATGCCTCTCAACAATTCCTGTTCCTCTTTATTCTCACCACCACAATCTCAGTTTGGGTCTTTAGCTCTTAAGTAATCCTAAGTGCTATCTCAAGCCATCCTTCACACCGTTGGCTGTTTTTACAATAACATACCTGATCATAATACAGTCCTGTTCTGAAATCTTCAGAGCTCAGTGTCTATAGGTATTCCTTATCATCTTGCCTTAGCAGTACATTTAAAGTCTTTTGCAACTTAATTTCCTAACTTTCCAGACACATCTCCCCAAATTTCTAAACCTCTACTCTAAGCCAGTCATGTCCAATCTACAGCCCAGGATGGCTCTGAATTCAGCCCAACACTTCTTAAAACATTATAAGATGTTTTTGCAACCCTTTTTTTCAGTCTTCTCGGCTATCGTTAAGTGTTAGCATATTTTAGGTGTGGCCCAAGACAATTCTGATGTGGCCCAGGGAAGCCAAAAGGTTGGAATCCACCACTCTAAGCTTTGCTCCCTTCACTGGCTGTCCTCAAATCTGAGGTGCACTTTCATGCTTCCTGAACTCACCCAGTTCCCCTCCCCTGTCTCTAAAAACTCCCAATCTTTTCTACCCCAAAACTGAATTTATTATTCAAGACCCAGATTAAACTTGTAAGGGTTTCCCCAACACCTGCTTCATTTCCACAGAAATTAATCACCTCTCCAGTGTTCTCGAAGTACTCAGCTTACTTTTTATCAGTAGATTAACATTTACTGCAAGATATGCACATTCATATACCCAGGTATCATTCCCTTCTAAATTGTAACAGTATCCTATATTCCGTTCTATAAATTCAGCATAACGAACAAAGAGATGATTACTTTATGTTGCCACTCAGCAGCCTCCTCTTCCTTTTTCTTCTTGGCTTCTTCTAGAAGTGCAATCTTGGCAGTGAATTCAGCAAGTTCTGCTGCCTAAAATAAGTGATATAATTACCAGTACTAAAAAATACACTTTCAATAATTTGTATTACATCAACAAAACTTCAGTGTACGTACTTGGGCTGTTTCATGCTTTTCTGAGATACTCCTCCATTTTTAAAAAGGTAGTATTTCTTAAAAATCATAAATACCTTTTATTTACAGTAGTTCTAATGAGCTAATAAGGAGGAAAAGTAAAATATCTTTATTATTTTATAGACAAGAAGTTACCGGTATTCATGTTTCAGGAGGAGGAACTTAAAATGTGAGACTTAGGAGCTATTTTAAACTTTCATCAGTAAAGTACTTACTAAAGCCTATCAAAGACAAAAATTGTATTTTTGGAATGCTTTATAGTTATAGAGCACTTTTCAAATAATCTCATTTGATTTCCCAACAATTCTATTAGGTGGTATTCTTTTTTCAAGGAGAGGGATCTGAGGCTTAGAAAGACCCAAAACTACATAGCAAGGAAATGCCTGAACCAAAATTCAAACCCAGGATCTTCAGAGAGAGATGCCGACTCCTTATTTGCAGGTCCACTAAACAAATAAAATATCCAATCAGTTATGGCCTACAGTTTTCTTTTAGGAGCTATTATTATAGAATATAGTCTCAATTTACCTAAAGCAAAACATACCAGTGGCTTATGCAAAGTTTAAGTAAATCAGAATTTTCTGTTAGTAATAGGCTTCATTTATTTATGTTTCATTGTTTTATTTTTAAGTGTTTTTTTAATTGCTGTTTTTTAAAGCAGACATAAAAATCTTTGTTTATGTCCACACTTCGTTATTTAGTTACTTGGGCCTTTGGTTTTGCTTTCCAGAGGTACAAAGTGCTCAGTTTCAGCAGGTTCACTCCATGGTTTTGGTCTAAGTTTTCCTTCTTCCCTAAGACAGAACTAAGGCTCCTTACGAGCTGCTCTTGAGTCTTCATCTGGTCGGCAGCCTGTTTTGCGATCGCAGCCCTGGCCTCCTCGGCAGCCTGACGCTCCTTTTCAAGCCTTTCTGCTTCTTCTTTTGCCCGTTTTCGTTCTTGGTCCAGCTCGAGGGCTTTTCGAGTCTGTTCTTCTAGTTCTGTAAAATACATGCATGCCAACCCCCAAACACGGTTAGTTCCAATTATCCTCACTATCCAAGAAGCCAAAAGCAGCAAGGAATCCAATCCGTACAGTTTCTAAACATTAGCACATCTGCAAATGAACATATACCTCGTTTTTAACTTGGCAAAAGCCTAATCATTTTTTAAAGATCTACTTCACAGTTCAAAAATGCAAAGAAATGAAAATCTTTTGTTAATTCAAGTTGTCATGAAGCTAGAAGAACATCCTTTATTAAAAATCTCTACTAAGTTTTGATGGAAACAATTTGTCATGTTTCAAACATCTTTATAACCATTGCAACACATTAAAACTTACCTAAATGTTTACTTATCTAAATTAATTATGAGATCAGTAAACCCAAGACATTAAGACCAAAAACAATACATACTGATTCAAAGCAGGAGTTTTGATATAAGTTATATGAATTATTAAAAATTTTGAGTTATTGGTATATACCATTCCTCAGGTATGGAGACAATTAAGTAATATTTGAAGATTAATGACATAAATTTTAATTCTTAAGTGTATAGATCAAAAGTTAATTTTCTCTTTTCTTATCCCAATGAGTTGAATGAGAAAGGAAAGTATAACTAGCATAAAGCCAAAAATTTTTAAATGATTTAAAAAGTACTAATTTAAAATATCATTGTGCAATTCTTATTTAATAACAAGGATGTTTTCTAACAGAAGATAATAGAATCCCACCTACTAGGGTGCAATATCCTACAAAGAATGGCTTTCCATTCTGTATATACTTTAGAAAAGAAAAACAAAAATCCATACATTATGAGGCTTGTGCTATAATGTGCATGCTTCTTTTTACTGTTCCTAATTTTGTTAGTCTTGTCAGAACTAATTTAAGTAATTGTAGTTAAGGCTTGCGAGGTTTTGAGAGTGTTGGAAAGAAAAATGACCCTGGGTAGGCTTTAAATTCTTGACAGAATAATGTAAAAGTTCTATGTGACTATAAAGATGAAATATACATAACACGGGATGTTAATACAGCTAAATTCTAAGATTATTCACTTTAGAGTTTTGAGTTCTAAAACTTGGGACATCAAGCTAACCTATCAAACTTTCCTTATGATCATTCTTTCCATCTAGTTGACTCTGGTATATGAAATAAAGTCCACAAAGCTCATGACTCTATCATTTATTCATCTAAACAACTAACTAAAAAACAGTTTACAAATGAAAACAGTACTTTATTCTCTCTCAAAATAAAAATTCTTTCTCTACTGTGAGACAAAACATAAAAATAAGTTTGGGTTACAAGGTTAAATTTTAAAATAAATAGTCCCTAATATTCATTATTTCCTATCAGTTTTTTAATAAATATCAACTTGAAAAATGATAGATAAGGAAATTATTGTTTTGTGATATATTAGGGATTATACAAGTCTAAATTTTTTAAATGTTAAAAATAAACTGAAAATTTCAAATCTAACTCTAGTCTCTTCTAGAAAGAAAATGTTGAATTGCTATAAGAATCAACTTATGATTTCTCCTTTTTTTCCCTCTTCAGTTAATGGAGTTAGAACAAAGGTTGGCAAACTATGTCCCACTGACTAAACCCAGCCCGATGCCTTATTTTTGTAAATAAAATTTTATTGGAACGCATGCCCTCGTTCAATGAAGCTATACAACATCCTCACTCATGCAGGTATTGTGCACGACTCCTTTCACGCTGCAACGGCAGAACTGACAGCTTCCACAAAGACAGGATGGCCTGCAACGCCTAAAATGCTTCCTATACGGCCCTCACACTGCAAAGGCTATAACGCTTACTATACAGACCTCACAGAAAAAGTTCACAAACCCATGAATTAGGATATTTCTATGAAACAAATATCCCTCCAGACCTTGGATCCTGTTAGAACCCATGCAAAGAAAGATTACATGAGAAAAGAGAATAATACCAACACTTTACCTATCTGGTTCATAAATACCTAAAAGTACAATTTTTGAGGTCTGGCACGGCACATGGGAAAAAGAATCGGGCTTCTTTAGAATATTCATCCTTTAAGAACAAAGGTTAAAATTTACATGAATAAACTGCTTCTCTCATTAATAGTACTGTATTTATGTAGATGGTTATGACTTTTAATTGGGAGTACCAGGAATGTTATTCTATGTTCACAAGATAATAAAGTTTGTGAAAGCTTTTCTTTCTTAATCAGGCTTGAACACAAGTATTACCTGATTTTGAGAGGTCTAAGATTTTGCAAACCAAATGATATGCTACACGAAGGGCAAACCTTAGAAGCTATGTAACTGCAATAGCACTGGTAAAAAACATATTAAAACAAAATATTTTAAAAGGATTAGACTTTTCTTCCACTTTCCAGCCTAGGGGAATAGTTTACTAAGTACCACATATTATATCCTGGGAAAAGAACAAATACTACTGCAAAAACATAAATAAAAGTTTGATAATCAAAATTCTTAAAAATCAAAGAAGAATGTGATTACAAATTACTCATTAAAAAAACAATTTTAAAATATCTGAACTACAGCTAAGCAATGGAGTATTATGTCCCAATAAAAAAGAAAGAGCTCTACGAATACTGACTTTCAAGATTACATTAATTGAAAACAGCAAGGTGCAAAGAACGTATGCAATATCCCACCTTTAGTGTAAAAAACGAGAGGAAACAAGAATATATCTTTGTGTGTGTACTGTGTATTTGCTTGTTCTGTATATAAAAAGGTAATTAACATTCCCAGTAGAGTGGAACGGAGGTGGAGAGAATACAGATATTTAGGCTCTGAGGATGCCAAGGCATCCAAGGATTGAGAGGCCAAGATCCTGAAGAGGTATGAGAAGAAAATATAGCCCTAAAATCTGCATGCTATTTTCCCTCAAGATGTTAGCCAACTCCTAAAATGTACACACATGGATTCAGACACTCACGAATGAGCACTGTAAATGCTGAGGAGCTAAGAGATCAATACTCTTGCAGCTTGGGGAGTCCAAGGAGAGAGCTCAGGGTCCTTAAAAATACAGTCTTTCAGGTGACATCCCAATAGAGCTACAGACAAGCGGTATGGGGAAAGCAGAGAGAGACCAACCTTCACAAAGTTTTAAACCCAGTTCAATGAGACCACAGTGACCTCCACATATTCTGCATCTAAAGAAAATGAAATCCTCTAACTTTTCATACAAAATGTTGGGCATTCAACCAAAATTAGCAGGCATACCAGGAGATGCGACCAAATGACCTCCCACAAACATGCCCCCTCCAAAGAAAAACAGACTGCAGAATAGGCCCAGAGATGATCTAGTATAATAATGGATTACATTGGAGTGGCCAAACAAGGATGTTAAAGTAACTATGGTGACTGTTTATCTAGGAGAGCTGGGAAAAAAGCAAAGTGTGAGAAAACAATCCCAGTCTAGAGCAGGCATGTCCAACTGGTGACCCAAGATGGCTTTGAATGAAGCCCAACACAAATTCTTAAAACCTTATGAGATTTTTTTGAAACCCTTTTTTAGCTCGTCAGCTATCATTAGTATTAGTGTATTTTATGTGTGGCCCAGGTTGGACACCACTGCTCTAGACTAGAGGAACACTGACAATAATATAAAAACTGATCTTCAGGCAGCGTGCAAATTCTCTTGCAAAGTTGTCAAGGGCCAGCCAGTCCCATTCATAACTATAAAAAAGTTCAATTCATCAATCTTTCAATGCAACTGAAGAATGGGCAGGAAATTTGAAAATACATTTTTCCAAAGAAAACATATGAATGGAAAATAAGCATATGGAAAGATGTTCAACATCATTCATCATTAACTATTAGGAACAGACCCCACCCTTGAGGATAATAACTACAGTCCAAGACAAACATCAACAAGTGTTTGTAAGGTTGTGGAGATTCAAACATTGCTGGGGGATGTATTAATAAAATGATAGTACAGTGGCTTTAGAAACCACTGTGGCAGCTTCTCAAAAAGTTAAACGCTGAATAACCAGATGATCTAGCAATACCACTCCCAGGTTTATGCACAAAAGAAATCACATAGACTTTAGGACAGCCTGGGAAACCTTTATTATTAGGGGGGAAAAAGGCCAAAAAACAAATTAGATGTCCTTTGCCTGAAGATGACTGATTTGAAACTGTCTTGACAGGGAAGCTCTATATTCCTTCGTATGTTCTATCTTCCTTATATTCTTTAGCGCTTCTTTACTTGAGTTTTCTGAGTGTAAATCACTAATACTTTTATTATACATCCTAAATAAATGAGATTAAAAGATTTAGTAAGTAGCTATTCTTTCAGAAAAGCTATTACGTGAATGAAAACGTGCTATCATTCAATCTTTTCTTTAAAACCAGACCACTATCATAAATTCTTTAAACTTTTTTCTAAAACACTTTAGTACATTTCAAAGGTTTGTTTTTTTAACAGCTTTCTTCTTCTAAAAGTATTGCTTATACTACTCATGTGGTACTTTGTACACATTACTTCACTTTATTAGTATTTTAAGTACATATCTGATTCCTGCCAACCACCAGGACTTCACTCCCATGCATGCTATGCATCTGTATTCCTAAATGCAGCACAAGGGGAAGCTGGGATGGCTCAGAGGGTTAAGTGCTCACTTTGCAGCCCCAGAGTCCAAGGATCGAATCCTGGGCCCAGCCCATGGGGACCCATATGCTGAACTGGGATGTGCTCCCCGTTCAGTTCTTGCTGGGCCTACTAGGGAGGCTCCAGCCCAGTTCCTGCCCTGTGCCCACCTGTGGAGTGAAACTATATGGAAAACTAATGCTGTCAACTATGGAGACTGCTCTGGGCCCTCCCACTTCTGTCTCTGTGCCAAAAAAACAATAAAAATAAATCTTTAAAATGCAGCACAAAATAAGCACTTCATGACCATCTGCCTTAACAAAAGGTCGAAATAGCACCCAGTGGGAAGTCAGGAAATAGGTTCTGCCCTTAGGCTGTGGCCTGCTACCTCTGGGCTTCAAACTGAATAGTTTCTATGTCTTTTACAGCTCTGAGAAGTGAGGCTTCTCATGAATTAAACACAGACCTTATTTTTTCTATTTCTTCCTTTAGAAATATATTATTTCCAATGCACTTGAAACTGGAATGATCAACAACTCTGCATTTATAGCAATCATAACTTTCTAGCTACTCATTTGCCAATTATTCTACCCATTGCTCAAAAGTATCTCACCATAGTAAGCTGGTGTAAGGAATAAAATGAAACATTAAGTAGGTTACCTTTATACCTAAAATAAGGCTATTATTTAATAAACTTCAACAGAATAACAGTATTCTAGTTCCATCAGAACTAGCGGCTGGCTCTACCATCTGTCAGGAAAGCAAGCATTAATTCTAGTTTATAAACAGTGCAGATTTCATGTTAGACCCAAGATCCTACTGCTGAGAAAGGAGAAGCCCTTAGTTTGCTCAACACCTTTTTTCTTTTATTCTCCCCACTATTTGTTGTTGAAAGAGTATATCCTAGAGTTACTTAATTTAAACCTCTCTCTCTAAACCCAATGTAACTTTTTGATACCCTATTAACATTTTGGTTACATACTGCCTAGGAAGTAAGTTCACAACACTTCTATGTGTTGTGTATTTTTTAATTTAGAGATTGAATTCCAGAAGAGTTTATATAGTTAGTTTAGAATACCTTAAATTACTCAGATGTCTTAAAAATACTTAAATATGCATGAAGCACTGCACAAGTGTTTTTGTTTAAAGCATTTTCAATTGAAAATGCGTTGTTTATGACACCCCAAACAAGAGGAAGAAATTTATATAGTCATTTACAATATATAATAAGAGAACACACAAAAATATGTGACCAAACAAAAAAGAAAGAATACATGAGATGTGTACAGTTGAATGTGCCTTAAACATGTTTATGTGACTTAGCTTTAACTTGGCAGTTAAATGTGATTATTCGCTATAAGACAATTAAGAGCTAATAGGAGAAAACTGACAACAGAGCAACAATTCTGGATCCAATGTCAAAAAGCAGCTTTTACCTTTCTGGGCTTTCATCGTCTGTTCTTCAATTTGCCTCAGACGTTCCATCAGCTCTTCCTTTTCACGTTCTATTCTTTCCTTTTCCTTTTCTGCTATTTCTCTTCTCTTCTTTTCATTCTCTAATTGTGCCCTTAAAAGAAATTTAAATTGCCTTACTATGAATTAATAACTAGAAATATTCACATGAAACCTATTAACTGTGTGATCAACTGAAAAGAAACTACAGCATATTTCAACAATTCATTATATTCAGGATGGTTTTGGGATGATTCAAGTGCATTACATTTGTTGTACATTTTATTTGTATTATTATTATATTGTAATATATAATGAAATAATTACATAACTCACCATAATGCAGAACCAGTGGGAGCCCTGCGCTTGGGTTTTGATATGAATCTGTAAGCAACTGATTTATGATGGGCTCTGTGCAGTCAAACCTCTCTGTTCACGTTTATCTGTGTTTGCAGCTGTTCCCCAGCACTAGCATCACTGCCTCAGCTCCACCTCAGATCATCAGGCATTAGATTCTCAAAAGAAGCGCACAACCTAGATCCCTCCCTGAGGCCCTAAGACTCACACCCAGACCAGATCTCAAGATGGAAAGGCATAAAAGAATCCATGAATTCAAAACCTTTCAGGTCCAGCTCTCACACATATGTGGCTCCTTCTAGAGGTGGGTGCTGGTTCTACTTAGTTTTTCCTTATTAATGTTTCATATGTTCTTCCTCAAGAATGGAAGGAGATATGCAAATGGGAAGAGACTGAGAGTAACCTGGTCCCAAGCAAGTTGGAGGGGGAAAATTTAGTCTTACTTAGTAGTAAAAAATGAATGTACAGTGGATATTTACCTTGATTACAATATTTAAAAGGTTTTACAAAGTTTACTGTGCTGCACTCTTATGAAGTTTGTGTCTCACATCTTATAAAAATTCTCCCCTGACTACAGCCATTACCAACTAACACTCCATTCAATTAATACAAATGCCTTTTTTGGCTTTCCACATGCCTTAGTGAGACCAAGTTTTTGCAGGCCTGTCTCATCTCCCTTATGAAACAGGAAGAACTTGCTTCTCCCCTAAACACTGTTCCTTTGGGAGGGCCAACCTGGTCTATTCACTGGCTCCTAGGTATGTTGTGCGTAGTCTTAACTCTGCAGTTTCACTTATTGGCTTCCTCTTCTAAAAATAATATCCACTGCCCCCCAACTCAAGACTATTTCTAATTTTTTTTCCTCACTTCCAAAAGCCATGTTTTACCAAAACAATAGATGACCACAAACACAAGCAAAACTTAGCAACAATGCTTTCATAGTGTTTGGACTTACATAAATTCTGCTTTCATACGAAATGGTAATGACGTACGCTAACATATGTAGAATGGTTATTTTGTGCCATATATTGTTATAGCTCTTTTTTTGTTTTTACATTTAATGTAAAATATTCTAATTTTTAAACCTTAGTAAAGTCCCATTTTCCCCATAAAGCCTTTTGTGTAAGGATTACTCTAAACTATAGATGTATTATAGGTAAGCTTACAATAGTTCTGTCTATACTGAACATGTACAGACCTTTTTTCTTGTCATTACTCCCTAAACAATACAGCATAACTACTTATACAGCATTTACATTGTATTAGGTATTACAGAGATGATTTAAAGTACAGGAGAGCATATACATAGGTTATATGCAAATACTATGTCATCTTATGTAAGGGACCTTGGTATCCACGGGGGTTCTGGAACCAATCCCCCATGGACACCAAGGGATGACTGTAATTACTTATCTAACTCCTAATAGGAGACTTGAGGGACAAGACAAGACAGGATGGGACTGGATGGGATGGGGAAGAAAGGGAGGTAGAACGGGCAGGCAAGAGCAGAGAAGGAAAGGGAGAAGGAAAGGGAGAAGGAAAGGAAGAAAGAAAGTGAGGATGAGGGAGGGAGGGAGGGATGGAGAGAGAGACGGAAAGAGGGAGGAGGGAGAGTTTTGTCCTTGAGAGAGGTAGAGGGAAAGGCTATGATGGATATGAATATATAAAAGGTAAAGCCCAATCAAGAACAATTTTTAAAAGCACGTAAGACTAGAACCACATGAAAGCAGTCAGAACTCACATGGCCCAATTAAAGTAACAATCCAATGTAGTATCTGTAGTGGAGGGTCAGGAATTACTGGAACTTTCAAATCTACACAAAGGCTCTCCAAGGCAGACAAGCTGAGAGAGCAATCTGAATTAATAAAATATCTGAATTACACAGAACATTTAAGAAAAAACTACACCATTAAATACAACACTAAAAGTACAGGTAGCAAAATTCTATCTTGCAGGCCTATTTATTTATTAGATTCAAATCATGTGATTTCCGATATGCTCGAAATATATAAATTGATATGCGAGGGCTGTCTGGAAGAAATCCAGTCATAAATGCCTCTATTTTTTTTTTTTTTTTAATATTTATTTATTTATTTTTATTGCTTTTTGACAGAGAAAGAGAGAGATACAGAGACAGAGGCAGAGAGAGAACTGAACTGGGGGAGCTCCCAGTTCAGCATATGGTTCCGCACGGGCCGGGGCCGGGATTCGATCCTCAGTCCCCGGCACTGCAAAGTGAGTGCTTAACCCACTGAGCCACCCCGGCTTCCCAATGCCTCTATTTTTAATATTACATGGCTGGATACTTTCCAGACAGCCCTCACATGTTTAGGGTTCAATTTTGTTTCTTTAGGACCCACTCTACTTAAGATTATCCTGTTATTCTACAAGATTTCCGCAATAAAGGTTAACTGTAGTTTGGTGTCTAATTGTTTATTTTTCCCCAAATAAAGCATTAAGTATAAGTTAATCTAGAATCAGATTTGGAAATTCTGTTCCTAGACCCAGCAATCTGTTTCCAGGGTTGACAAGGATTTTATTCAGTATCTTTACATTTAAAAAAACTCTCAATTTAATATATTGAACTATTTTTTTTCCAAAAATCTAAGTTAATCATTGTTAAAACGATCAGTGGTGTTGGCAGGGTGTGCTGTGCTACTGTACTCTGCACAGTGGCTTTTCACTTAAGTTTTACAATGTCAGTGACATTGCTTCAAAGAAAAACACTCAGCACCTTCTCACCCTGAAAAATTAAGAAATGTAAGTCAGAAGGAAAACAAAGTCGAAGATTTCAAACTACTACATCCAAACTGATGTCTGTCAGTGAGAAGCAAGCATAATAAACAAAAAAGCACATCTGTAAAATCATGAAAAACTATTTTCTCAGAAATATGTCAAAGATTTCTAACTTGAAAATTATATAATACATATTCATTTTCATAGCGCATGGTCGCAACACTTTCATTCAATTACAATACAATGAAAATAACGGGGAAAATGTTGAGTTTGTTAAAGAAACGGAGCAGGAAGCTCTGGGGTACCCCCCCCCCCATCGACCATGACAGGCTCTGCCTCCCATACCTTTCCAGCTGCTTCTGATGCTTCTCCTCCCTCGCCTGGGCCTTCATCTGCTGCACCTCAATCGTGTCAGGCTTCCTTCGTCGCATGTACAGTTCATGGTTTCCCATACACAAGGCCAAAATCCGTTTATTGATTCTCAGACGAGGTGCATAAAAAACAAAATCCTAAACATAAAGTATTCAAAATTTAGAAACCTTCCTGAAGGATAGTCTTTCTCACAATAACCTGTACTAAATTTCAGCATGTGGAATGAACCCTAACTTCACATTAGAGTTTAGAAGCCACACAATTTCATAGCTCATAGTGAGTATGCTGGACTGCTCTTCACCTTCTCACTCCCCACCCATTTAGTAGGGAGGCTAACCTTACCCCTCAGTGCATTAAATGTCGTTGATTCCTGCTTCTTCTCCAAAGTAACTACGAGCATCTGTTCCTTCACAACAGGAAGGTTTGTGCCTGTTTTACCTGCTGTCGTATTTATCTCAAAACTGGACTCTGTTCAGGGCTATCAAGTTTTTTAACCTAGATACGTTATCTTTTTGTCTTTTCAATAACTAAGAGAGAAAATACGAGTATACATGACACTAGAGGAATCAAAGAATCTATTTAAAGATTTCTTAAGTTTAAGACTTCAAGTTACAAAAATACAAAGTTCATAATGCAAAACTCTATAAACAGAATTTATGTAGAATAGGGCTTACCTCTGCTACATTCTAGCCACCATTACACGTTTTTTTCAATTTATTGGGGTGACATTGGTTAGTAAAATCATATAGGTTTCCAGTATATAATTCCATAATACGTCATCTGTATACTGCATTGTGTTCACCATATAAAGTCAAATTTCTTCCCTTCACCACAGAGTTAAACCCCATTATCTCTTCTACTTTCCCTTCTCCCACTTCCTCTTCTCCCTCTGGTAACTGTTAAACTGTTGTCTCTGTCTCCAAGTTTTTGTTTAAACAAGTAAGTTGCTTCTTAAGAATGGTAATTGTATTTCAACCACCTCCTAACACCTTATAGTTGAATCTCTGTTAAAAATAAAACTAATATACACATATGTATGTTGTAAAAAAATTTTAAATCTTGTTTTTTAATAACGTTTATCATCTCATCACTAGGAGAGTTAAATTACGAAAAGAGAAAGTTCCTTGGGAGCAAATCAATAAACAAACAATGCTAGACTTCAAGTAATACAGCAAAGAGACAGAAATTTAAAGTTAATGCATAAAACAAAAGAATTTTACTTACAGGTGCCTTTTTGTCGATTGGCTTTATAACAAATTTTTTATCATTAAAAGAAATATTTCTGATTTCACTCCAGGGAAAACCAATTTTAGGTGTTAACCTTTAAAAAAAATGAGAGCTTGCCTTTAGTAAAAAGCAGTTAAACAATGAACAAAATTCCTATCAATTTTTGGGGGCCAATTTAACTGAATGACTAGTCTTAAAAAGTTCCAGGTTTTCAAAACGTATTAACTTACAATAAATATACTGTTGACATTATCTTTTAAGGGGAATGATCAATTAAATCACATAAAACAAAGAATAACTCTCCAAAAGATTTCATAAATGTGTTAAGAACTAAAATTAGCTAGAAAAACTATCTTATCTGTAGAGTGTGCCACTGGACCTCTTGGGCTTTACACAAGCTCTATTTTGACTCGAGGTACTACAACTATTAAGTTTAAATGAAGAGGGGGAAAAAACTTTTACAGCTTTTCACATGAATTATGGACATAAGTTGCTACATATAGAAAAATATTATTTTAATTTTAAAATATTTCAGTATTTGTGAATATACTAAAAACACTAAATTTCCAGTATACTTTAAAAGGATTAATTTTATGGTATGTGACTTATATCCCAATGAAAAACTTAAAACACTCATATACACAAATGTTTGGATGCATAGAGAACCTAAAATTCTAACTCTGACTATACTACAGTTGCCCCCATTTACCACCTTACACACAAAGATTTCGGGAATCAGACTGAAACAAGTAACTTTGCTTCTGCTTTTCATGTATTTTACTGTTTCAGACTACTCGTCATATGTGTCACTGTTGTTCAGTAATAACAGGAGTGTGAAATGACTGTGACACCTATGTTGGCCTAAAGGCATGTTTTAGTCAGTGTTCTGTTAACAATGTATGAATTTCTACTTATTTACAGTCCTTTTCATTTTTAAGCAGACTGGAAACTATAGGACAGAAAATCATTTTTTTCTACAAAGAACATTCTTTACTCAATAAGCATGTATTTTATTGCCCTCTAATAACCATGGAGGTAAGTCAATTTACCTACTTAAAAGAGAAGCTGCTAGAACACAGTATTTTAAAGGGAATACTATCCCACATTCACATTAGTTACTTCAAAAAATTCTGAAACAATTTCCTCATATAATTCTCACAATGATCTTATGAGGTGAGCCTGGCAGTTATATGTATTTCAGACAACACCAGTACCCTATTTTAATTTTTAAATAGGTAAATACATTCTCATTATAAAAAGAAACTGGACCATTACAGATAGAACCAAAGTCCCCTTTGTTCACAGTTCTCAGTAACAGTCCCGCCCACCCTGAACTAAATCCCTTTCATATTCCTCATCTTTATCTGCATCCATATCTATGAGTACTCTAACAGAACCTAATTCAATAATTTTTAAAGAAAAAGATGTAGTCTATGAGTCCTGAAATCATTTTTGCTTTTCAAAACTTTCAAAATTTTCTCTTCTGAATGATATAATTTTCTTTGTAAGAATGAAAATATGTATTAGTAAAATTAGTAAAATGTTGTCTTTTAGAGTCATTATATATGCTCAGAAATGTGTATTTTATTAGTTATCTGTGTTAATGAAACAAATTCTGGAGCCAACCAGAATTTAGAGAAATGGTTCAATATAGAGAAATGGTTCAGGAGAAGGTGTTCCTGGCAGAGTTGGATGCTTATGTGGTATGGCAAATAAATTAAAGGTATAAAGCAACTGTAGCTATCATTCCTGAAAAGTACTGTAAGAGCCTGATGTATTTTACAGTAATATAATAGTTAATACCTAATCAATTTAAAAATAAAATTACTGTTCACTATACTTACTACAAGGATATGCTACTTTATTGATGCCCAAAAATATTCAAAACAATTCCTATAAAAAAATGTTCAAAAAAATGTGTTACAAAACCCCATAAATCATACATCTATTAATTTGTCTCACTGCTCCTGATTTCTTACATACTCCTAGTCAATTTCAAATTCAACCTGTATGCCAGGCACAACATTTAAAGAATTATTTTTCATCTACTGAAGGAACATATTTTAATGAAATTACTGGACATAACTCATAAGAGACCAAGAAGTATACTTCAAAGAAAAGTGAATCATTGCATCTCATAAATACACTGGTAAGCAGAACTCTGAAACCCCAAGATGTTGAGAAAATGAAAATACGTTATCTGAAAGCCTATGTGGCATTAACTAATCTTTTAATTTGGAAAAAATAAAAGCAATATGGGTAATCGAGCCAAAAAGAACTATTTATAAACAGAATGTAAGATTAAATCCACACAGACCAATGAATAATGACTAGTTTGCCATTAACTTACTTGTCATCATGCTCATAAATGTTTAGGCCCAAAGCATCAACCCCTAGCCACAGTTCAGTTCCTTTTTTATTTTTTATTTCAAAATAGTTGACTCCATACATTTCCAGATCTTGTGCAATCTTCAGGTATTCCATCATAGAATCCTCCCTGTTGAAATACAACTTATTATAACACATTTAAAAAACAGTATCTATTATAATATCAAACTATTTATAAAAATATTTTGATTACAATTTACTGCTTTATATTTATTAATGTAAGTCAAATGCTCTTTGGGGATATGATGTAATAATAAATATTATGAAATAAAAGTACTTTAATTTGAGGAAAAGCACTAAGAAAGTATCCACCCAAATACCTGAGCATTCCTCTGTGTTCTTCATGCCAGTTCTGTATCCTTTCTTCCCACTGTTCTTTTGTTAGTTTGTGTTGTTCCAAAACTCTGTAAGAAAAAAAACCTATGAAAATGCCTGACTGACAATCACTACGGTATTCTTTTAAAAGCGTACAATTATACCTTGACTATGGTAATTCTCATACAAATCTATAGATAAAAAAAATTGCAGAGAACTAATACACACAAATGATTGCATGTAAAACTGATCAAATCTGAGTAAGATATCAATGTTAATATTTTGTGTCAGTATCAATATTTTGATAGCGATATTGTACTACAGTTATGCAAGATGTTAAGAGAGGCTGGAAAAGGATACACAGAATTATCTTTTATTATTTTTTACAATTGCATGTGAATCTATAATTCTCTCAAAATAAAGTGTCTAGGATCCTGAAATTATTTTAAATAACACGTTTTAAAAAGTTATTATACAAATAAGTTTATAAGAATTCATGTTTCTGGATGGACCTAGAGACCATCTTATTAAGCGAAATAAGTCAGACTGAAAGAATCAGGAAACACATGACCTCACTTATAGGTGGAATATAAAAGTGAAAGTAACAAAGACACAGAGACCTATGGACACACTCAATAGCTTGGTGATTGCCAGAGAGAGGGGGAGGAGGGGGGAGGGAGAGAGGGAGGGAAGGTGGGAGA